>QNTS01000591.1:304079-337771 GCA_003317085.1 Hucho hucho
TTAGATTTTTTTTACATGTATTTAACCCTTGATTTTTGGCTCTAAACAGTCTCCATATGTACTTCCATAAATTTTTTCTACCGGTACCGGGCAACATTCAGATGAGTCTTGTGAGGTCTGTGGGCGTCCTAGAGCAAAACATGTACCAACATGTACTTGTCTGTGAGAGTCTCACCTTTCCACAGAGGGGTCATATTAGTGTGTAGCCCAAACTGTTCGGACGCTACAGACAGAAGCTGGTAGATAGTCTGTACCGACATCAGACGAGTCCCAAGACACTTGTGGGGGTCGTAGAACAAAGCGGTTCTTAATGTTTTATATAGTTAGTGTCATAGAGCAACCATTGGGATCGCAATAGTCTCATCTTTCCATAGAGGGGTCATAATAGTTTGTAGTCCAAACCGTTCGGACGCTACAGACAATTTTGTGAGAAGAGATTTTCGGGATATCTCATGGTCTGACAAACATTGCTCTAGCTCGGTCACCATTCACCGCAGATGGGGAAGTGCGACATAGGCAGATGCGGTGGACTGAGCCACATCCAATGCAAAAAAAACAATCTCTAGTTTAAATTGATAGATTTTTGTATTATGTTAATTAGATTTCTGCGGAGGCGCGGACATCGACCTTAGGGGGTTAACATGATTTTTTTATGAATACCTCATCTATTTACCCCACACATACAATTATCTATAAAGTCCATCATTTGAATTTCAAACACAGATTCAACCACAAAGACCAGGGAGGTTCCAAAGAAGAGCACCAATTTGGTAGATGGGTAGAACAAAAAAACTGACAGTGAATTTTATTTTTATTAATTCCACTTTGGATGGTGTATCAATACACCCAGCCACTACAAAGATACAGGTGTCCTTCCTAACTCAGTTGCTATGGTGACTTTAAAACAGTTACAGAGTTGAATGGCTCTGATAGGAGAAAACTGAGGATGGATCAACAACATTACTCCACAATACTAACCTAATTGAAAGAGTAAAAAGAAGGAAGCCTGTACAGAATACAAATATTCTAAAACATGCATCCTGTTTGCAACAAGACACTAAGGTAATACTGCAACAAAAAAATATAAGCAATTAATATTTTTGTCCTGAATACAAAGTGTTATGTTTGGGGAAAATCCAATACAACATATTACTGAGAACCACTCTCCATATTTCCAAGCATAGTTGTGGCTGCATCATGTTATGGGTATGCTTGTAATCGTTAAGGACTGGGGAGTTTTTCAGGATAAAAAATAAATGTAATGGAGCTAAGCACAGGCAAAATCCTAGAGGAAAACCTGGTTCAGTCTGCTTTCCTCCAGACAATGTGAGATGAATTCACCCTTTCAGCAGGACAATAACCTAAAACACAAGTACCAAATCTACACTGGAGTTGCTTACCAAGAAGCCAGTGAAGATTCTTGAGTGGCCGAGTTACGGTTTTGACTTAATAAATTTGCTGGGAAACGGTTACCTTGCAATGATCAACAACCAATTTGACAGAGATTGAAGAATGTTTTAATAATAATGGGCAAATATTGTACAGTCCAGGTGTGCAAAGCTCTTAGAGACTTACCCAGAAAGACTCGTAGCTGTAATCACTGCCAAATCTGATTCTAACATGTATTGACTCAGGGGTGTGAAAACTTGTGTAAATTAGATTTTTCTGTATACATTTGCAAACATTTCTAAAAACATGTTTTCACTTTGCCATTATGGGTTTTTGTGTGTAGATGGGTGTTATAGAAATTTTGTTCTCAATGTTCATAAACTGAACTTCAATTAAACAACTCCATCTGTAACCCAGAATTTGTAAGATACTGGTTGAAATAAGACAGACAGGAGCCCAGTCTACAATGGTCAAAGGTAAATCGTTTAATTCACGTGAGAGCTCTGAGCTCTAAAAGGTGTACACAGTCTCTTATATGGTACAATGTTGAAATACAAAAAATACAAAGGCCCCACCATATTCCCCACCCTTTCCAGGAAATAGTGTTTTCCCACAGTACCCATTCATTCCTTATCACAATCTTTGCAACATAAGTCAACCTTGGACAGCTCCTAACCGTCCCTCCCGTCCCTAGGACCAGAAGCCTTCCCACATATGTCTGATTAGAACTAAGAATGCTTTGTTCTCACAGATACTCTCTAGGTCAAATTGTACCAGCCTGTTCCACTCTCCACAATATTCATTTCTAGACACACACATTAATTGGACTACCATTTTGTCTTAACCCTATCTCTATCTCATACATTTTCAGAATGGAATATTCTTAGATGTACAAACATTTAGTCATAAAACAATAAAATCTATAACAATGGGTGAGACATGTTTTCTTTTTTATCCATCTGGTATTCAGGCTGTAACACAACAAAATGTGGAATAAGTCAAGATGTATGAATACTTTCAGAAGACACTGTAGCTATGGACAACAGCAAAAGTGTTGCAACAGCTCTTAAAAAACATTGCTGCACTGAATTTAGCTAGTGCTATGGGAGAACGTTTAAGTAGTGAGACTACTTTATGGAGGACAATGCCATGCTGACTCACATGCGTTCACATATGAATTCTTAAAGAAATGGGTGGGGCTAAATCTTAAGATGGTGAGAACGATGTTGAATGGGCATAAACAAAGAACAGCTTTCTAGCACTAACATCTTTCGAGTGCATTTTCTCCTACTTTTCTCGGAAGTGGAATAACACGTTTATTAACTGTCAAAGCAGTGTTTCCTGCAACTACAGTGTTTTATATGTCATTTTGAAGCTCTGAGTAGAGATACACATACGTCTTCTGTTAGAAACATTTCACTTTGGCCCTTTCCATGTAGGCCAAATTCCCACCAGTGTAAAGGGTTAATCACTGTACTGCTTCATTATTATAAAGTTTCACAAGCCTTTGGAAATATTTTCATAACCCATGTTGATCATTAACACTGCACCAACACTGCACCTCCTGGAGGAAGCTTTGAATGGGTCAGTAGCCTACAGAGTGGTATGAGAAGAGTGCAATCCTCCTGCATCTCATACATCTGCCTGAAGTTATTGAACTCAGCCTGCGGGACCCATGGGTTTAAGTTAACTCTGTACTATCCAGAATGGATAGTACAGGATAGAGGTGGAGTGCATGGATAGTGTCATGTACTCCACCCCTCCTGCCACCTGACTGTACCTGTCCATAACCTGTAATACATTACATACAGTCATGTCCAAAATTATTGGCACCATTGATAAACATGAGCAAAAAAGACTATTAAATAAATAATAAAAATACTGCGCTACAGTGGGGTCTGAAATTATTAACAAACTTGATAAAGGGATAATGAATGTATAAAATAAAACATTAAAATACTGAGCTATATTGTATGCAAAAAAAGGAAATTATATTATTTATACAAAAAACATTGATCAAAGAAATATATTTTAAGTAATGCGTTTTTTACTCAAAAAGGTAGAGGACAAAATTATTGACACCCCTAAAGATTCTTATCAATAAAGTAGTTAATAATTTGGTATTTAGTCCCACAATACAACATAATGACAAAGCGAAAACAGGTTTTTAGAAAATGTAGCAAATGTATTAAAAATAGAAACAGAAATACTTTATTTACATAAGTATTCCTATCCTTTGCTATGAGACTCAAAATTGAGCTCAGGTGCATCCTGTTTCCATTGATCATCCTTGAGATATTTCTACAATTTGATTGGCGTCCACCTGTGGTAAATTAAATTGATTAGACATTATTTTGAAAGGCGCACACCTGTCTATATAAGGTCCCACAGTTGACAGTGCATGTCAGAACAAAAACCAAGCTATGAGGTCGATGGATTGTCTGTAGAGCTCCGAGATTGTGTCGAGGAAAAGATCTGGGGAAGAGTACCAAAACATTTCTGCAGCATTAAAGGTATCCAAGAACACAGTGGCCTCCATCATTCTTAAATGGAAGAAGTTTAGAACCAACAAGACTCTTCCTAGAGCTTGCCGCCTGGCCAAACTGAGCAATCGGGGAGAAGGGCCTTGGTCAGGAAAGTACAAAGAACCCAATGGTCACTCTGACAGAGCTGCAGAGTTCCTCTGTGGAGATGAGAGAACATTCCAGAAGGACAACCATCTCGGCAGCACTCCACCAATCAGCCTTTTATGGTAGAGTGGCCAGACGGAAGCCACTCCTCACTTAAAGGCAAATGACAGCCCGCTTGGAGTTTGTCAAAAGGCACCTAAATACTCTCAGACCATGAGAAACAAGATTCTCTGGTCTGATGAAACCTAAATGGAACTCTTTGGCCTGAATGCCAAGCATCATGTCTGGAGGAAACCTGGTACCATCCCTACTGTGAAGCATGGTGGTGGCAGCATCATGCTTTGGGGATGTTTTTCAGCTGCAGGGACTGGGAGGCTAGTCAGGATCGCGGGAAAGATTAATGGAGCAAAGTACAGAGAGATCCTTGATGAAACCCTGCTCCAGAGTGCTCAGGACCTCAGACTGGGGCGAAGGTTCACCTTCCAACAGGACAACGACCCTAGCACACAGACAAGACAACGCAGGAGTGGCTTCGGGACAAGTGTCTGAATGTCCTTGAGTGGCCCAGCTAGATCCTGGATTTTTACCCGATCTAACATCTCTGGAGAGGCGTGGAAAAAGCTGTGCAGCGACAGAGCTTAAGAGGATCTGCAGAGAATAATGGGAGAAACTCTGTAAATACAGGTGTGCCAAGCTTGTAGCGTCATACCCAAAAAGACCCCGGGCTATGATAGCTGCCAAAGGTGCTTCAGCAAAGTACTGAGTAAAGGGTCTGATTAGTTATGTAAATGTAAAAAAATAAAAGTGATACATTTGTAAAATCTTGTTTTTGCTTTGTCATTATGTGCTATTGTGTGTAGATTGATTTAAAAAAAATCTATTTTAGATTAAGGGTGTAACGTAACAACACGTAACAATACTTTCCGAATGCACTGTACATAAACCATTACTAGCCGTGATGTCCAGAATTTGTTTTATATTTCTCATTTGGCATGTCTCTTTTGTCCCAGTTTGCAGCAGCACTGACAGCTGTGTTGACATGACAACTGGTTCGGTGTTCCAACCAGAACGTGTAAGGTAAACCTTTTTTCTACTCATTGATTGAACATTGCATACAGTCAGTTGCATGAAATATTATAGTCCTATTGTGACATACTGTATGTGTGCAGTTGGTGCTACAATAAAAAAACGTACAGAAATGTAAATGTGTTAGCAGCAGCACATTCAGCCAAACAACTGCAGCCCTGATTGTACAGTCACATGGTGCTTGTTAGACGGTTCAGTCAGAACAAGTAAGCATGATCCTGTCATTCTGCCTCTCACACAAACTAAAATAATGTGGTCTCTCTGCGGTCTTTCACCTATCAGCATTTATGGGTCAATTACCACATCTCAAACCTTTAATTTATTTTATGAACTTCACCATCACAATGTTGTCAGACCCTCCATAATAACCTAATGCTTTTAACGAATGACCAAGATCAGTAATCAGCTTTCCATAATAAAAGCAGGGGTGTTTGCACAACAGACATCATATTATACAACCAATGCCATAAACAGTTTTATAATCCTCCCTAAAACCACCAAATTATGATCATGTGCGATGGAAGAGAGTTGATGTGAAATACTGTTGACGCGCTTCTGTTTCACTTGGCCGACCGACGCTTTGTCATCTCATGGTTGGGTGACAAACACTCCATGATGTCTTCAGCAGGGCTAACAGCTGGTGCTTCTGAATCCTGCATTGCAGGCAATTTTTTCATGTTGAAATACTTACAGTGCCTTGCAAAAGTATTCATGCCCCTTGGTGTTTTTCCTATTTTGTTGCAATACAACCTGTAATGTAAATTGGTTCTTATTTGGATTTCATGTAATGGACATACACAAAATAGTCCAAATTGGTGAAGTGAAATGAAAAAAAATTACTTGTTTCAAAAAAAAAAAAAAAAAAAAAAACGGAAAGGTGGTGCGTGCATATGTATTCTCCCCCTTTGATTTGAAGCCCCTAAATAAGATCTGGTGCGACCAATTACCTTCAGAATTACATAATTAGTTAAATAAAGTCCACCTGTGTGCAATCTAAGTGTCACATGATCTGCCACATGATCTCAGTATATATACACCTGTTCTGAAAGGCCCCAGAGTCTGCAACACCACTAAGCAAGGGGCACCACCAAGCAAGCGGCACCATGAAGACCAAGGAGCTCTCCAAACAGGTCAGGGAAAAAGTTGTGGAGAAGTACAGATCAGGGTTGGGTTATAAAAAAATATCAGAAACTTCGAACATCCCACGGAGCACCATTAAATCCATTATTAAAAAATGGAAAGAATATGGCACCTCACCAAACCTACCAAGAGAGGGCCCACCAAAACTCACGGACCATGCAAGGAGGGCATTAATCAGAGAAGCAACCAAGAGACCAAAGATAGCCCTGAAGGAGCTGCAAAGCTCCACAGCGGAGATTGGAGTGTCTGTCCATAGGAACACTTTAAGCCGTACACTCCACGGACAGGAAAAAAAAGCCATTGCTTAAAGAAAACGATATGCAAACACGTTTGGTGTTCACCAAAAAGCATGTGGGAGACTTCCCAAACATATGGAAGAAGGTACTCTGGTCAGATGAGACAAAAATGTAGCTTTTTGGCCATCAAGGAAAACGATATGTCTGGCGCAGACACCGCAACACCCCGAGATTACCATCCCCACAGTGAAGCATGGTGGTGGCAGAATTGAAGGAATGATGGATGGCGCTAAATACAAGGAAATTCTTGAGGGAAACCTGTTTCAGTCTTCCACAGAGGTTCACCTTCCAGCAGGACAATGACCCTAAGCATACTGCTAAAGCAACACTTGAGTGGTTTAAGGGGAAACATTTCAATGTCTTGGAATGTCCTATTCAAAGCCCAGACCTCAATCCAATTGAGAATCTGTGGTATGACTTAAAGATTGTTATACACCAGCGGAACCCATCCAATTTGAAGGAGCTGGACAGGTTTGCCTCGAAGAATCCCAGTGGCTAGATGTGCCAAGCTTATTGACATACCCCAAGAGACTTGCAGCTGTAATTTCTGCAGAAGTTGGCTCTACAAAGTATTGACTTTGAGGGGGTGAATAGTTATGCTCGCTCAAGTTTTCAGTTTTTTTGTCTTCACAATAAAACATATTTTTCATCTTCAAAGTGTTAGGCATTTTATGTAAATCAAATGATACAAACCCCCCCAAAATCTATTTTAATTCCAGGTTGTAAGGAAACAAAATAGGAAAAATGCCAAGGGGGGTGAATACTTTTGCAAGCCACTGTACACAAGTCACAGGCATAGAAACTGCTTTCGGCTTCACTTGATTAATATATTTTCAAGCATTTTTCTTCACAAGCACACTGCATCAATGATTCTGTAGGGAGCTATATTTCACGCGTATAGTACATGTCTTTTCGTAGAGCAAAACTGTTGTGAATGGTACTACACAGCGCACAAATCCCCTTGAGCACTCAACATCACATTTGGCAGGGAAACTGTGAAGTCAGCTGTATAGCCTATTGCCTGTTTATGTTTGAGTCTTTTATTAAAAAAGGTGAAACAATGCTGTGTCTATTTGCTGCTTTTCAACAAATCATGCATAGCTTCTTCATATTAAGCACATTCTGGGAGGATTTGTTACTTATGGCGCTGCATTGTCATGTAGCCAGCCTATTGCTATTTTTTGTTTATTTGAAATAAATGTTTTAGGCTTACTCATTTTTTGTATTTTGTTAAGATTTTTTGTTGATAAATAAAAGTTTCATAGTGAATGGTGGGTGCTAGTGGATGGTGTAATTTTTTTTATTTTAAATAAATGTTATGCCTACTCGTTAATGGGTGATGTAAAAACTAGATACAATTAAAATACATTGTAGAAACTAGATATGATGTTTTTAGCCTTCAGCCTTTATGTAATCATACAACAAATGTATATACAACATTCTGCACAGATGAAATAATTTATATAGGCTACAATATTCTGCCCATATGAAGGAATGTATATACAATATATGTAGCCATACATGATTTAATGAGAAGCAGTAAACATATACATTTAACAGAATAATGAACACAATCAGGCAATAGTTAACATACTGTACACAACATTGTTTCACATTCTTATTCACATATAACTTACTCATAAACACATTCATGCGATACTCTATAGCTGGTTTCACAGCTTCCAGGGAAACTCGACCTATTCTAACCTCACCTGGACGAAAGAGTAGCAGAGGAAAGGAGTTTGCTTCTGCTGCAGTGTTCGTAGTAAAATATTACGCGTTGTGGCAGTGCTTCAATATTTCACTGCAGAGCTGTACTAGGACCACCCACCAACGGTCAAATTAAGAGTTGGATTTTTTTATCCATGATTTATAAGAACATTACATTTGAATTTTAATATTACATGTGTGGTGATGTTTCATTCAAGTTTGTGGGAACACCTAATGTGAGTATTCTTTTATAATGTCTAGTGTTGTGGGTGGTAACCATGAGCGGCAGATCTAACACAACATAACACCTTTCACAATTTGCTTTAGTACAGCCAAATAACATATTGAGATTTGGAATGTATATTGGTAGGAGGTGGCATTCTGCTGTGATATCTCTAATCTGAGCTGCTAAGGTCTGAGATGCTTTAGATATAGTTACACTTCACCAACTGACTTGGACACTATCTCAGATAAGGGTCTGGGAGGCCACCATACTATCCCTCACACTCTTCACACTTTTACCCTTTTCACAGAGTTGTGACACACACAAACACACCACATTGTCCTTTTACCCTACCAGCTTCTATAGAATGATTTTTGTGCGATCAGATCAAACTTTCACTGTCAATTAAAAACAAAGCTTTTGGGAACAACTTTTGGAGAACGTTGCCTGTGGCAAGCAGTGATGTTCACTTAGCAGAACCTTCAAATCATTCTGCTCAGTGAATTAATTTGTTTAGATGCAATGTTAAAAACCAAGGCAGGGTTTATTACCCAAATCTATTAAGTTGCTACTTGTTTAGTAAAATAATATACAAACTTATATGGCATACATTTCTGCAATGTATATAGCCAACAGTACAGTATAAACATACGCTGTGAAAACTGCGTAACAATCAAACTATAGATAAATTATTTAAATGTCCTATTGTCTCTTTGGACTTTAGTTTGAAGACTTGTTTGTTTGCCTACACATAAATTACTGTGAAACCTGACTTCTATACCAAAACGCCAAAATATTTCAACACAACACCACCGCCACCATTTGCACCACAACCTCAAATCCAAATGGTGCCACCCAAGAGATCCCATAGTGGGCTCTTGTTTATGGTCAGACAGGCTCCATGTTTGCGATAACCGACAGATGTGTTGCATGTGTGTGATGCGAAGCAGATTAGGAGCTTCCTCCCAGTCCTGTTCCTGTGGAGGGATGACACACACATGCTCTCACCCGCACACACGTGCACTCACACACACTTCCAGACAGTCCTGTTCCTGTGCTGAAATGAGTGTGTGCATGAGAAGGTCCAGGCGTTCAGACAGATGAATGTGCACTGACTATGGTACACTAGCTGAGTGAGAGGGAATATCCTACTACATTACAGTACACAACACTGTTTTATGGCAATACAGTACTGCAGTGCCTTTGAACGGTCAAACCTTGTCATAGGTCTAGTAAATCTGGTAGAACAGCTTCTTCCACAGATTATAGTTCTGCTTATTTATGTTCACATAAATGTTTGTTTAGCGGTGAAATAACATTTACCAGATTTTCTACCCAGCATAAAACCAGGCAGAAAGATAAAAGGATGAAGCTGAGAATGTATTATGTCTTCTGCTTTCTCCTCATAAAGGACCTTGTCATACGCTGACTGTGACGATGTATTTGTACAGTGACAATGATTTTGTTGTTTTTGCTCCTGTACTACAGCCCTTTGGATTTGGAATGATACTATTTAAAGTGCAGACTGTGGTGGAATTATTGTAATCAAAAAGGAGACTTTTAGATTTCTTCAAAACAATCAAACTTTATTATTTAATTACTGCAGTAATGGAGCTGGTTGGTAACCACCCCTGGAGGTGATCACTGAGAACTCAACGAGCTGGTTTGAGCCACAGCATTTTATAGCAAAGTCCATCCTCCAGTGTACATAACACACAACAGGTGTATGGAATGGGTCACAAAGTTAAGATTTGTATGAAAGATACTTATAATTCACAGCAGACAGTATCTGCTGTAAAAACAGTTTTCATTGTGTAGAGACCAGCGTCTGGCCCCCCAACTTCATACTGGAGCCAGGTCTCCCTGGTACCGTGTAGAACAGAAACATTAACTCATGCTCTGGAATGCGGTATCCCCAAAGACATCATAAATCTTCTGTCAGTGTTATCTCCCAGAGGCCCACTGTCAGTTCACACAGACACAATAGAGTTCTAAGAACCCTCTATTCTATTGCATAAAACAACCATTTGATGCAATAAAAGTATTATAACATAATCTTGCAATTTTGCTCTCACAACTGTCAGCTACATTTTTCTGGGAAATTTGTTTTGATCCAAATCTGTGTAGAAATTACAGGTAAGAGGTTTGAATTTCTTCTGGGTATGATCTATGTGCTTCTGTAACTTTCTCACTCATCATTAGTCATGATTCATTATTAAATTTGATTTTTTTACAGCTTTTTTGTTACATATACACTGAGTGTACAAAACATTAGGAACATGCTCATGACATACACACCTTCCTAATAATGACTCCAATGCTTCCCACAGTTGTGTCAAGTTGGCTGGATGTCCTTTGGGTGGTGGACCATTCTTAATACACACAGAAAACCTTTTACCTTGAAAAACCCAGCAGCTTTGCAGTTCTTGACACAAACCGTTGTGCCTGACACCTACTGCCATACCTTGTTCAAAACCACTTACATTGTTTGTCTTGCCCATTCACCCTCTGAATGACACACATACACAATCCATGTCTCAATTGTCTCAAGGCTTAAACATTATTCTTTAACCTATCTCCTCCCCTTTATCTAAACTGATTTAAGTGGATTTAACAAGTGACATCAATAAGGGATCACAGATTTCCCTTGGATTCACCTGGTCAGTCTATGTCATGGAAAAAACAGGGGTTCTTAATGTTTGTATACTCAGTGTCGTAGAGCAAAACAGAGAACACCATCATGTTCGTGCGAGTTTCATCTTTCCATAATAGTTTGTAGGCCAAAACGTTCAGACAATTTTGTGAGAAGAATGATTTTCGGGATGTCTCATGGTCTGACAAACACCACTCTAGCTTTGTCACCTTTAACCGTAGATGTGAAAGTGTTACATGGGTGGATGCGGTGGATTGAGAACTATATGTCTAGCTTAACTTCTTAGGGAGCGGCAGCAGAGGTGACGGTTTTGGAGAGTCTGGCGTGCCCAAAGTAAAATGTCTGTCACTCAGGCCCAGAAAATAGGATATGCACATAATTAGTACTATTGGATAGGAAACACTCTGAAGTTTCAAAAAGTGTTAAAATAATGTATATGAGTATAACAGAACTGATATAGCAGGCGAAAACCCGAGGAAAATCCATTCGGATTTGCAGTTTTTTTGGTAAATGACCTTCTCCTTCTGCCTATTCATTTGTATTTTACCTAGGACTGAGACTGCAGTACCTATGGCTTCCACTAGATGTCAAGTCTTTATACAGAGTCTGGAAATGATAGCCCTGAGCAGAACAGATAGGAACAGGAAATAGTTGAGGTAGCTCAGATGTCAACAAGATTTTACTGGCGCGTGTAACGTCCAGGCCTGGTTTAGCAAGCTGGTGTTTAGTTTGAGTTAGAAATATAACACAAAACCCTTCTATGTTGTTTTGATGGTTCTCAATTAGAGGCAGCTGATTATCGTTACCTCTAATTGGGAACTATATATATATTTGTTATTTTCGTTACTGGGGTTGTGGGTCATTGTTTAAATTAACGTTGGAGTTTCATGTTAATGTGTGTGTGCTTTAGTTGAGCCACGCCGGAGTTACGATCTTTATTTGTTTATTGTTTTGCCAGTGACGTTACGTTAAATTAAAGTATGTACACTGGAAACCTCGCTGCATCTTGGTCCGTCCCTCAAGAAGATCGTGACAGCACGAGACCGTATGCGCGCCCCACTGTATTTTCCTTTCATAACGTTTAGGTTACCATCCGAGTGAAATATTATCGCGAATATTCATAAAAGGATAGCTAAGGATGCATTATAAATGATCTATGATTTGTTTAGGAAAAGTTAATGGTATATTTGAACGCGTTCTCTTCACGGTTCAATGGGCGATTCGACGTTGGATTTTATGATCATAACGCGCCAACCAAACGGAGACTTATGGATATAATAAATGACTTTCTAACAAAAGAACCATTGGATGTCTTCGTTGGACACTTGGGAAGCCCTCAGCAGAAGTTCTTCGAAAGGTAAGAGATTCATTTTAGCTGTGATATGGGTTTTGTGTGACCCGTGCTGGATATGAATTTATGCTAATGTGGAAAATGTGGGTGCTATCCTCAAACAATCAAATGTTGTGCTTTCGCCGTAAAGCCTTTTTGAAATCTGACAACGCTGCGATATTGCCAAGAATCTGAGCTTTTGATGACTATGCAACACTTGTATATTGATGAATAATTAATAATTCAACTTTTGGATTTTGAATTTGGCGCCTTGCATTTCACCGGGTAGTGTCGGGAGTGGGGTCCAGTATTTGATCCCCTGCTGATTTTTTACGTTTGCCCACTGACAAAGAAATGATCTATAATTTTAATGGTAGGTTTATTTGAACAGTGAGAGACAGAATAACAACAAAAAAATCCAGAAAAATGCATGTGAAAAATGTTATAAATTGATTTGCATTTTAATGAGGGAAATAAGTATTTGAACCCCTCTCAAATCAGAAAGATTTCTGGCTCCCAGGTGTCTTTAATGCAGGTAACGAGCTGAGATTAGGAGCACACTCTTAAAGGGAGTGCTCCTAATCTCAGTTTGTTATCTGTATAAAAGACACCTGTCCACAGAAGCAATCAATCAGATTCCAAACTCTCCACCATGGCCAAGACCAAAGAGCTCTCCAAGGATGTCAGGGACAAGACTGTAGACATACACAAGGCTGGAATGGGCTACAAGACCATCGCCAAGCAGCTTGGTGAGAAGGTGACAACAGTTGGTGCGATTATTCGCAAATGGAAGAAACACAAAAGAACTGTCAATCTCCCTCGGCCTGGGGCTCCATGCAAGATCGCACCTCGTGGAGTTGTAATGATCATGAGAACGGTGAGGAATCAGCCCAGAACTACACGGGAGGATCTTGTCAATGATCTCAAGGCAGCTGGGACCATAGTCACCAAGAAAACAATTGGTAACACACTACACCGTGAAGGACTGAAATCCTGCAGCGCCCACAAGGTCCCCCTGCTCAAGAAAGCACATATACATGCCGTCTGAAGTTTGCCAATGAACATCTGAATGATTCAGAGGACAACTGGGTGAAAGTGTTGTGGTCAGATGAGACCAAAATTGAGCTCTTTGGCATCAACTCAACTCTCCGTGTTTGGAGGAGGAGGAATGCTGCCTATGACCCCAAGAACACCATCCCCACCATCAAACATGGAGGTGGAAACATTATGCTTTGGGGGTGTTTTTCTGCTAAGGGGACAGGACAACTTCACCGCATCAAAGGGACGATGGACGGGGCCATGTACCATCAATTTTTTTTTATTAATCTCCTGGAGAACCAGTTTGGACTTGTATGAGTTTATCTTTTAGTGAGAAGTTTAATTCTTTAATAGAGTCATTTCAGCCCCCCAAACTCATATTCATTATATAAATAGGCACATTTAATTTTGTCTGGCTTAGCATTCCAAATAAAGTGAAACATGTGGAAGTGTATGAGGCCCCATTTTTTTAAAATAGAACACTGACCACCTGGGTCCT
The DNA here is from genome assembly GCA_003317085.1 of Hucho hucho. NCBI lineage: Eukaryota > Metazoa > Chordata > Actinopteri > Salmoniformes > Salmonidae > Hucho > Hucho hucho. Next base: position 318,074 of record QNTS01000591.1, read on the forward strand.
GTTTCAGTAGTAGTGAAATCAGACTACCTTGCTGAGAATCTGATAGTCTACCATTTTTATAGGAGTAGTTAAAACATGCTAATAATGGATTTTTGAGAATAGCCGCAGGAAGTAGAGGTGCTCAGAGTGCCGCAGCACCCCTTGAAAAATAATAATAAAAGAATATACAAAAAAAATATATATCAAATATTTATTTTCTCACAAAAGTGACCGATATAGTCACCTACAAAACATTCTCTCTCAAGTTTCTGTAAATAATTTTTGGTAGCATTTCTATGTTGAAGATTCAAGAAACATTTAGTTAATTTTTCAAAATGTTGCATCCCGTTTGTTTTATTTTAAAAATTACACTTGATCGTTCTTGAATAAGTTCCTCCAGTTCTTTTTGTTTTTCCTCTAACTTATTCTGTACCTCTATAGTACAGTTTGTTTTGCCATCTACAGTGCATTCGGAAAGTATACAGACCCCTTGACTTTTTCCACATTTTGTTACATTAGTCTTAATCTAAAATGTATTAACTTGTTTTTTCCCCTCATCAATCTACACATAATACCCCATGCAAGGGCAAAAACATTTTAGCAAATGTATAATAAAAAATAAAAAAAAAAAAAGTATCACATTTACATAAGTATTCAGACCCTTTACTCAGTACTTTCTTGAAGCACATTTGGCAGCAATTAAAGTCTTCTTGGGTATGACGCCACAAGTTTGGCACACCTGTATTGGGGAGTTTCCCCTATTCTTCTCTGCAGATCCTGTCAAGCTTTGTCGGGTTGGATGGGGAGCATCACTGCACAGCTACTTTCAGGTCTCTCCAGAGATGTTCGATCGGGTTCAAGTCCAGGCTCTGGTTGGTCCACTCAAGGACATCCAGAGACTTGTCCAGAAACCCCTCATGCGTTGTCTTGGCTGTGTGCTTAGGGTCGTTGTCCTGTTGGAAGGTGAACCTTCGCCCCAGTCTGAGGTCCTGAGAGCAGGTTATCAAGGATCTCTCTGTACTTTGCTCCGTTCATCTTTCCCTCGATCCTGACTAGTCTACCAGTCCCTGCCGCTGAAAAACTTCACCACAGCATGATGCTGCCACCACCATGATTCACCAAAGAGTTGGTGCAAAGTTTCCTCCAGACGTGACATCCAGGCCAAAGAGTTCAGCCTTGGTTTCATCAGACCAGATAATCTTGAGTCCTTTAGGTTCCTTTTGGCAAACTCCAAGAGGGCTGTCATGAGCCTTTTACTAAGGAGTGGCTTCCGTCTGGCCACTACTAAAAAGGCCTGATTTGTGGAGTGCTGCAGAGATGGTGTCCTTCTGGAAGTTTCTTCCATCTCTACAGAGGAACTCTTGTTCACCTTCCTGACCGAGGCCCTTCTCCCCTGATTGCTCAGTTTGTCCGGGCGGCCAGCTCTAGGAAGAGCCTTGGTGGTTCCAAACGTTTTCCATTTAAGAATGATGGAGGCCACTGTGTTCTTGGGGACCTTAAATGCTGCAGAAATGTTTTGGTATCCTTCCCCATATCTGTGCCTCGACACAATCCTGTCTAAAGAGCTCTACAGACAATTCCTTTGACCTGAAGGCTTGGTTTTTGCTCTGATAGCACTGTCAACTGTGGGACCTTATATAGACAGGCGTGTGTCTTTCCAAATCATGTCTAATTAATTGAATTTAACACAGGTGGACTCCAATCAAGTTGCAGAAACATCTCAAAGATGATCAATGGAAGCAGGATACACCTAAGCTCAATTTCAAGTCTCATAGCAAAGGGTCTGAATACTTAAGGTATCTGTTTTCTTTTTAATTAATTTGACAAAAAATCTAAACTTGTTTTTGCTTTGTCATTATAGGGCATTGTGTGTAGATTGAAGAAAAAATATATTTAATACATTTAATACATTTTAGAATAACGCTGTATGGTAAAAGTGTGGAAAAAGTGAAAGGGTTTGAATACTTTCCGAATCCACTGTGCATGTGCTGTTAGTTCCTCTATTACCTTTGTTAGTCTAATCTCTTTTGACCTAAACTGCTTTTGTTTTAATAATGAGTATAGCATTGAATGGCCTCTGAAGGTACATGTTATCGGTATGCTTGTAATAGTTAACCTCTTAACTTCTTAGGGATGAGCACACGAGGTGACCGTTTTGGAGAGCCTGGCATGCCCAAAGTAAAATGCCTCCCATTCTGGCCCAGAAAATAGGATATGCACATATTTAGTACCATTGGATAGGAAACACTCTGCATTTTCCAAAACTGTTAACCATTTGTCTGTGAGTAAAACAGAACGGATATGGCAGGCAAAACCCAGAGGAATTTCTGTCCTGGAAAAAGTGGTTTTCACAGAGTCCCTCATTTGGAACCCCTCCCTCATGAAAATGCCCATAAAAGGGCATATGAATGCAGTACCGATCGCTTCCTCTGGATGTCAACAGTCTCGAGAAAGTGTTTTGATTCTGTATAGATGCTTTAGAGCAGAGAAGAGGGAATAAGGAAGTGCCTCTTTGGAACACTATAGGAGTGGATGCGCGCTCTCGGGAAGCGCGCACTGTGTTTTTTACCGTCTTTAGAGCTCAGTTTATATTCCGGTTGATTTATTATAGTAAATATACGTAAAAGTGTTCCTAAGGATACATTTAAAACTATGTTTGATTGTTCTTGGACAAGTTTATAGGTATAAGATGAACGAGTTCTAGTCACGTTTCAATGGAGTAGTGGACGCTGTAGTTTCCCGGGTAATGTCGGGAGTGGGGCGCTAGCGCCCCAGCAATCCCCAAGAGGCTACGGAGCAGCAAGGTACCAGGTGAAATGCAAGGTGAAATGCAAGGCGCCAAATTCAAAATCCAAAAGTTGAATTATTAAANTAGCCTTCGCGGTTCACACAAAACACATTTCACAGCGAAAACAAATCAATTACCTGTTGAAGAACTTCTGCTGATGGCTTCCCAAGTGTCCAACGAAGACAATCCATGGTTCTTTTGTTAGAAAAAGTAATGTATTATATCCATAAATCTCCGTTTGGTTCGCGCGTTATAATCAGAAACTACAGCCTCCACTCCTCCATTGAAACGTGAAGAGAACTCGTTCAACTTATACCTATAAACTTGTCCAAGAACAATCAAACATCATTTTAAATGTATCCTTAGGAACACTTTTGTAGAAATAGCATAATATTTCAACCAGAATATAAACTGGGCTATAAGAAAGGAAAAAAAACCACAGAGCGCGCCTGGCGAGAGCGCGCGTCCTCTTCTATTGACATTTCTGGGGACACTTCCTGATTCCTCTTCTTCTCTGCTCTAAAAGCATCTAAAAAAAATCTTAACACTTTCTCGAGACTGACATCCAGAGGAAGCGATAGGTACTGCATTCATATGCCCTTATAAGGGCATTTTCATAAGGGAGGGGTTCCAAATGAGCAATGTGTCAAAACCACTTTTTCCAGGACAGAAAGTCCTTGGGGTTTCGCCTGCCATATCCGTTCTGTTTTACTCACAGACAAATGGTTAACACTTTTAGAAAATTCAGAGTGTTTCCTATCCAATGGTACTAAATATGTGCATATCCTATTTTCTGGGCCTGAATGGGAGACATTTTACTTTAGGCACGCCAGGTCTCCAAAACGGTCACCTCATGCGCTGCTACCTAAGAAGTTAAGGACCGTGGAGTTTCTCAGGGTAAAACAGAAACGGAATGGAGATAAGCACCCGCAAAATCCTAGAGGAAAACCTGGTTCAGTCTGCTTTCCACCAGACACTGGAAGATGAATTCGTCTTTCAGCAGGACAATAACCTAAAACACAAGGCCAAATCTACAATGGACTTGCTTACCAAGAAGACAGTAAATGTTCCTTAGTGACCTAGTTACAGTTTGACTTAAATCTACTTGAAAAGCTATTGAAAGACAAAAAAAATTGTGTAGCAAGGATCAACAAACAATTTGACAGAACTTGAAGAATAATGGGCAAATGTTGTACAATAGAGGTGTGGAAAGCTCTTACCTGGAAAGACTCACCGCTGTAATCACTACCAAGGGTGCTTCTACAAAGTATTGACTCAGGGGTGTGAATATTTATGTAAAACATATTTCTGCATTTCATTTTCAATACATTTGCTAAAGAAATGCCAACACATTTTCACTTGGTCATTATGCGGTATTGTGTGTAGATGGGTGAGAAAACAACATGTGTAATAATTCAAGGGGTATGAATACTTTCTAAAGGCACTGTAAGTGAGTTTGTTGCAAATACTTTTGGTTCCCTAAAATTTCTAAACTGTTCATCCAATATGGATGAAAGTACCCACAAATTAAAGCTGACAGTCTGCACTTTAACCTTATAGTCATTGTATCATTTCAAATCCTAATTGCTGGAGTAGAGAGCCAATACATCAGACAATGTGTTACTGTCCAAAGACTTTTGGACCTCACTCTATGACCATTATGTGCTGTGGGATTTCTTACTCTGCTTTTTCTTTAAAGCGGCAATAACAACCGAAACAATAACAAAGCGGTCTACCACTCTCAAATTCATTGACAGAGCTATGGATGCAAGGACTGACCATCCATGATGTCAAAAGTATAGTTCTAACCATGTTGAGGCTATATAATGTTTGTTTACATTTACTTTGTTTACAAATATTGGAGTAAAAAACAAGCTTAAACAGTGTTTTGATGTGGTAGAACAGTTGAAATAAGCTCATGAGTGATTTTTAAGTTATATTCTTCAAGAATCAATGGGTACATATTAAAGTCCAAAAATGGATGTAGTAACTACTGATTGCCACCTTAAATAGTGATAGCTAAATCAACACAGTTGTGTTAATTTAATTACTCAACATAACTGTCTGCAGGCATCAATGTAAATCCACCATAAAAAGGGCTTTCTCGTGCAGTCCAGATTTCATCACAGGATGGACCATGCAAAGACTATGATGTACTCACAGAAAAACACTCCATTCAATGTGTAGAGGTTACAATATGATTCTGGACTGATTTTTACTTATTCTGCATTCTCTGTGTGTGCCACATCTCTGCAAAATATGGAGGCCTTGATGGTACAACACAAACTCGTGATATTTAAAAAAAAATATATATATATATATATATATATATATACACAGTTGAAGTCAGAAGTTTACATACACCTTAGCCAAATACATTTAAACTCAGTTTTTCACAATTCCTGACATTTAATCCTAGTAACAATTCCCTGTCTTAGGTCAGTTAGGATCAGCAAATTATTTTAAGAATGTGAAATGTCAGAATAATAGTAGAGAGAATTATTTATTTCAGCTTTTATTTCTTTCATCACATTCCTAGTGGGTCAGAAGTTTACATACACTCAATTAGTTTTTGGTAGCATAATGCTGCCACCCCCGTGCTTCACGGTTGGGATGGTGTTCTTCGGCTTGCAAGCATCCCCCTTTCCTCCAAACATAACGATGGTCATTATGGCCAAACAGTTCTATTTTTGTTTCATCAGACCAGAGGACATTTCTCGAAAAAGTACGATCTTGTCCCTATGTGCAGTTGCAAACTGTAGTATGGCTAGTAGTGATCCTGACCTAAGACAGGGAATTTTTACTAAGGTTAAATGTCAGGAATTGTAAAAAAAACTGAGTTTAAATGTATTTGGCTAAGGTGTATGTAAACTTCTGACTTCAACTGTATGTGTATATATATATATATATCTTTCATCCACATGCATTCTCTGTGTGTGTGGCCTTGTCCGAATACCCATTGTGTTCTAAACAGTAGGAATGTTGGGTAAGCGAAACAATTAATGTTTACGTTGTGACATAAGAAATGGCTTTAAATGCCAGGATGTTATAACCATTTTTGCTTTACATCAAGTATAAGTTGCTGCACACTATTGAGGAAGAGATTTGTCTTTTCCCACTCACATTTGCTTGACAACAGATGATAATCAGAATAGGGGATGCGCTCTCTACAAAAATGTACGAATGGCAAGGAACATGCGCGACTGCACATCTGATGACACCTTGTATGGATGAGTAGCATGTTATTTGTTGCTTACTGCATACTTTTTTACTTAACAGTACTTTCTAAATAGTATGTAGTACTATACGTACACAGTAAGCACTGTAGTACGCAAGACAGATTTTGGACACGGCCTGTCATTGATCCACTGTGAAATGAAGGGCTTTCTCATGCAGTACATAGAGTTCCGCACAGCCTTGGACGATGCAAAGACTATACAATATGCTCACACAGGAATTGCTCAAATGTACATAAGTATATTAAGCAAACCAGATGGCACAATTCTTGTTTTTAAAATTGACGGATAGCCAGATCAGAGGCAGTAGGGATGGCCAGGGATGGTCTCTTGATAAGTGTGTAAATTTGACCACTTTCCTGTCTAAATCTAACGAGAACTTTTGGGTGTATGGAGTAAAAAGTACATTTTCTTTAGGAATGTAGTTAAGTAAAAGTTGTCAAAATATAAATAGTAAAGTACAGATACCCCCATAAACTACTTAAGTAAAAATACTTTACACCACTGTATTTACATGGCATTAGAATGTAGGTACACAATTTTACGTAGTACTAACACCAGGTCTTAGAGATACTGTATGCTAGAAACATGAATACACCATTACAGAAAAGTATGGCTGTAAGGCTCTATCAACCCTATCCAGTGCTGTGGAGAGAGGCCGGTGAAACTGGAGGGCGCGCAATTCAAATAATCATAAAAATTATGGATTTTAAACATGTACAGTGAGGGAAAAACGTATTTGATCCCCTGCTGATTTTGTACGTTTGCCCACTGACAAAGAAATGATCAGTCTAGAATTTTAATGGTAGGTTTATTTGAACAGTAAGAGACAGAATAACAACAAAAAAATCATTTAATAAAAATTTTCACATGCGTTTTTCTGGATTTTTTTGGTGTTATTCTGTCTCTCACTGTTCAAATAAACCTACCATTAAAATGATAGACGGAATTTCTTTGTCAGTGGGCAAACGTACAAAATCAGCAGGGGATCAAATACTTTTTCCCCTCACTGTACGTACATGAAAGCATGCCATGCAATTGTTTGAGGACAGCGCCCCACATCAAAATATTTTTCCACCGGCACAGGTTTCATAAATAGAGATTAAATATTCACATACTTTTTGAAAATCTTCCTCTGATTTGTCATCCAAAGGGTCCCAGCTACATGTAGTGTCGTTTTCTTAGATAAAATCCTTTATATCCCAAAAAGTCTGCGTAGTTGGCGCCATTGATTTGAGTAATCCACTCGTTCAAAATGCAGAGAAAGGAATCCAAAAAGCTACCGCTAAACTTAGTTAAAACAAGTCAAAATACATTTCTATGTAAGCCTCAGATACCCTCAAATGCAATTAAACTATAATATTTCATACGGAATTAAGTATGTTCAATAGGAAAACGATATTAGCAGGTGCATGTCCGCATACACAAAGTCTCTGTCCCTGGACTAAAACAAATTTTTCTTACTTGTTATGGAAGAAACAAGCCTGAAACCTTGAACAAAGATTACTGATACCCAGTGGAAGCCATAAGAATTGCATACTGGGAGCTAGATTAAATTTTCACACTATACGTTCCATTAGAAGACCATGGCCTCTCAAAAATAATAATATTCCGGTTGGTTTTTCTCCTACCATATCTATTGTGTTAGTCTCCTACATTATTGCATGCTGGGAAATTGAGGCCTACTCTGGCTCGCACATATTGCAAAGGTACTAGAAAAGGAAAATATTGTGAGCAAAATTAAAATAACGCATTTTAGTCGCCATATCTCAGTGGTTCCACAGAATGTAACGTGATAAGGTCAGACCCAGGTGCAGAGAGGAGATCAGACGAGGAATCAGTGGTTAAGGATAAGCAAAGCTTCACTGAGAAACAGTAGCCGCAGGAAACGAATGCACACTAAACAATTCAACCTGCTACAAAGGACCACAGAAAACCTCTTAACAGGGACACAATCATGAAATAATAAAAGACACCTGAATCCACCCACCAGTGCCAGGAGGAACCATGACAGTAGTACACACACCCCCCCTCTAGGAGTGGCGCCAGCACGACCACCATGTAGTTGTTTGAAGTCTAACAAGACCCGGATCCAGGATGTGCCAGGCAGGCTCCCACACCCGCTCATCCCAGTCCATGCAGGGACACAGGCCTCAATCCTTCTTACCCACAGAAGAAGCCTGCACCAGCAGGGGATGTAGAGGGGCTAATGAAACCTGCCTCCAGCCAGGGGTACCCTAGGATAAGGGGGTTCTCGGGAGCATTGATCAACAGAAAACTAAGAGTCTGAGTGGTTCACCTCAACCTGCAGTAGAATGGGATAGGTCTGATTTTCAACTGGACCGGAGCCAATGGGGAATCCATCGAGGGCTTGAATCTGTAGAGGGATGGGACATTTCACACAGGGGATCTGTAACTCTGGCGAAGTCTTGATCAATGGTGCTGACGGTTGTCCCAGTGGAGGGTTGTAACAGATGGTAACTGCACAGCTCGTCAGGGTCTCCCCATGTCCTGGTGAGCCCTGGAGTTTCTACAAAGGACCACAGACAACACACCTCTTTTAACAGGGACCCAATCATGAAATAATAAGACACACCTGAGTCCAATACAAGTATCTAGGGCGGTCTCTGCCGCCCTCTGGTGCCAGGAGGAACCATGACACAGAAAGTGTTGATTGTAGCAGAGGACAACCAATACTCTACATCTCATTAGCCTATTCAGAAGGGGATTATTTGAGCTAGTATGAACTTTCTGTCACCAAGGAGACCATATCTGAAATAGCCAAGCAGAAAATAGGTACATAACTTATTCCTCCTTCTTTTCAAATTAGGGGTGCCAGATGGAAAACGTTCACACACACAAGCATCAGAATAATTACATGAGAACTAGCAATGCCCACATTACGCTAAGAAAGGCAATGCATAATGCAACCCTATAGGATCAAGTACAACCATTTGTGTTCAGAAATATACTGTATCTCGGGGATACATCGGATAATGAGGCTTGTGATATGACAATGTTTTGATCCCACATCTCTGGAGAATATGGAAATTATATTTCATCCATTTGGAAACCAAACTGTGAAGTTATGATATTCTGACATCAATAATCAGTTGAACCATAAAGAAATGTTAACTTCAGAAAGGGACTGGTTTGGCGGGAAAGTATTTGAAGGCATTTATTTGCCATACATAATTGCTAATATCACAGAATGTCAACACCTGACATATTCCACTTTCATAGTGAATTGCCTGACAGAATGGACCATGGGAGATGGCCATGTTACTGTCATCCAGAAATACCACATAAAAGATTAGAGTGTCTTTACAAAGAATAGTAATAAAAGGGATCTTGCAAAAAAAGATGCAAGAAAGATAGAATAAGATTAAATCAACACTCAAATAGTATTATTATAAACTGCCCATTATAAAACCCTAGTGCTATGTCTTTAATTGTCAAGTGTTTTAAAACCTCCCCATATTATGTGTATTAAATCTGGAAAATTCAATGATAAACAAGAAAACGACTATTCTCCTTTGATTTGCTCGCTAGCATCCAGAGATTAGCTCTTGTAGTTTCTGCAGTCCTTGGGAATCAATTAAGACTTTTTGCCAACATAAGTAGGAGGGAGGGAAGTGGGGCAAGGAAAGCCATGTATGCTGATTCTACGCTGTGAATATCAGTCTTGGTCAGCCTTGCATGGCAGACGAGGAACATTGCTGGTGAATAAAGAACTTGTAAATAACACTGTTAAAAATCAATTAGGCTCCAATTGAACAAGATATCATTAACAGGAGAACAATAGGTGATTGAGCTGATGTGTAATTAATGGTAGTGGTGTTGTGGATGTTAATTTGATCACCCTGTTGCATGAGAACCTTTGTGCAAAGGAGGAAATGAAAAACTTGTAGTGTAAGAGGATTTCAGACTTGATTTTCCCTGTATAAACCTCTTCAAAAATGTCAATTAATCATAATCCACATAATAATTCACATGTCCTGTTGCTGCAGGAGTATTTTCCTGCTATAGCAAGCTGGTTCAAATTTAGATCCTACGTGTGTATTACCCATGGAAACTACCATAGATACCTAACTAATTTAAATGAAAGTCTTGCTTCTAATCTAATCTTCTAATCATAGCCTTTTTCTATATTTGTTTTGTTGGAACCACAAACCCACATGGTTGTCTAGTCCAGTGTTTCCCAACCCTGGTCCTCGAGTTGTAGCTCTGGACACACACACCTCATTCAACTCATTGAGAGCTTGATTATTAGTTGACAAGTTGAATCAGGTGTGCTTGTCCAGAGCAACAATGAAAATGTGTACCATTGGGTGTACTCGAGATCCAGGGTTGGGAAACACTGGTCTAGCCTGTAACTATGGCTATGAGAGAGATGTATGGTGTAATCTACAGTGCATTCAGAAAGTATTTAGACCCCTTGACTTTTTCCACATTTTGTTATGTTAGAGCCTTATTCTAACATGGAATAAATAGTTTTTTCCCCCCTCATTTTCTACACACAATACCCCACAATGACAAAGCAAAACATTAATAAAAAAATTAAGAACTGATATCATATTTACAGACGTTTTCAGACCCTTTACTCAGTACGTTGTTGAAGAACCTTCTGCAGCGATTACAGCCCTGAGTCTTATTGGGTATGACGTTACAAGCTTGTCACACCTGTATTTTGGGAGTTTCTCCCATTCTTCTCTGCAGATCCTCTCAAGCTCTGTCAGGTTGGATGGGGAGCGTAGCTGCACAGCAATTTTCAGGTCTCTCCAGAGATGTTTGATCAGGTTCAAGTCCAGGCTCTGGCTGGGCCACTCAAGGACATTCAGAGACTTGTCCTGAAGCCACTCCTGCATTGTCTTGGCTGTGTGCTTAGGGTCGTTGTACTGTTAGAAGGTGAACCTTCACCCCAGTCTGACGTCCTGAGTGCTCTGGAGCAGGTTTTCAACAAGGATCAACCGCAGACCAAGTGTAACCACACCAGCCCAGGACCTCCACATCCGACTTCTTCACATGCGGGATCGTCTGAGACCAGCCACCTGGACAGCTGATGAAACTGAGGAGTACTTTTGTGGGAAAAAACTCATTCTGATTGGCAGGGCCTGGCTCCCCAGTGGGTGGCCCACCTCCCCGTGCCCCTGCCCAGTCATGTGAAATCCATAGATTAGGGCCTAATTGATTTATTTCAATTGACTGATTTCCTTATATGAACTGTAACTCAGAAAAATCTTTGAAATTGTTGCATGTTGCGTTTATATTTTTGTTCAGTATAGTGTGGTGTGTTCTTTGGTGGTTGTGGAGATGGTAAAGCAAAATAATGTGTTATGCACCGAAAGCATGGGTGACAGGCCCACATGGAAATACTCCCTACTGACATGCTGTCAAGTACAGATACAACCTCTGTATTGGTCTCTGCCATCCATTATGACATGGTCAAAGCACTAGAAATGGCACAATCTCTATGTCAGCAGTGCACTATATGCTTGAAGGGAACATAACCACTGAGATATCCGATGGGGAACCGAGACCCCTGACCAATCTGTTTCTCTTTCACTGGAAGATGGCCAGACTTGTTCACTGAGTGGGTAGCTATCTTCTCAATCCATCTGGAAAGAAAGTGAGAAGAAAACATGAAATTAGACTAAACATAATGGATTGACACAATGAGATCACTAGCTGCATGACAACCTCCTCCATATTATTGCTACACATGCAGTTACTGTTATGCAGGCCGAAAGAAAAACTTTTTTTCTTTCCACTTGGTGTCAAATCAATCATTTCACACAGAGAAATTAATTGGATTTCAGATTTTATTAGCTGTTCACAATGGATCTCCTTACCTATGCGAGTGACGAAAGATTTATTGAGCTGACCAAACCTGTCAGCCTGCACAAAGGTACCTAGAACTGACTGATACTGACATAAAGGCAATTACTTTATGAGAAATGTCACATAAGGCACATCTTGAGGGGGTGAAAACAGTGTTAATTCTCAACGGATGTAGGCAGCATTGCTCCTTACATCTCTTATAGGGGATGGGCTGCTGGAGGATGGTCATTGGGATCGGAAAGTCTTCTCTCTTTACAATGGGGTTTCAACAATAAAGTCAATTTTCCACGACGTCCCACCTGAATAAAGCAGAGGGAGACAGAGGTTCTGTCCGTTCTAATGTATCTCTGTCTGTTGCTGTCATTCCCAGGCCGGGCCCAGACAACGTGTGTTTGCACAATAACCCTAGGCTCTATTAGTTTCACACTCTCCACAAGTGAGAGATTAGACAGGTCACCCATCACCCCCCCATCCCTCCTCTTCCCATCCCTCCATAATAGGCCACTACCTCCGGAGAGTCCCATCCCAGCACTTGCCCTCTTTCTCTCTCACACACCTCCCCAGAATCTCATGCAGCTGGCCTGGCCCCCCTCTCAATCACACAATGCTAAAGGGAAACCTCTCTAACCTTATCCCTTGCCACTTTATCAAGTCAGTTGCAGGCAGGTGTTGAGAGAGAGAGAGAAAGTGAGAGGCGAGAGCTGAGAATGTTCCAATTAAAGGGATTACCAAACTCGTATTGCCATAAATCCCTTATCTGAACTCCCCACATGTGATTACATTTCCACAGCCCATGTTTACATGGCCCTGCAAACTTACTGTTTACTCAAACGGACATGACCCGCATTATTCTAACGCAGGTTATTACCTGCTAGTCTCCAGGCCCCTTCTGCACTGTGCACAGGAGCAGTACTGTGGCCTGGCCTACAGTCTGATGGAGTATCTAAAAATTACCCTACTTTTGAGAAAGCAGAATAAACTGTGCACTCATGTATTACAATAATAAGATCGTATTGAATTGAAAATGGGATGCATTACATATAGGATTCTACCTGATATGCACTTCTTAACACTTACTCATTTGGATTGTTGATATTTTGTTTATTTTGTCTATGGATAATAAGAAAGCTAACAATGCATAGAGACAGGAGGTTGAGGCGCTATCCACACTAACCAAATCACCTGTCCCAAAATTAAACGCCCCTTTCACAGCTGTTCTACAGATTTTATAGAGACACAAAATTCAAATGGTCTTGTTTCACTTCCCACTCGCAGCTAGAAAATACTCATTGGCTGCATAATGAAGAAACAAAACAATGAGGTGAAACAATTTGTACAGAATAATCCTGTGTACCAGGAGATGTAAGAAGCACTCCAGCAACCCCCTCTGGTTTGGAATGAGGAATGGGGTGGAGCGCTCTCATTCTCCTTTGTCTACCGGTTTGACCTCGCATCTCATCTGGGCCTGTACCAAAGGAGTAATCCCCTACCCTCAGAGACAGGCTCAACATGCAGGAGCCCATTGTTGCTTAATTAATTACTGAATGGTGTGCAGGTATGGTGCAGTCAGAGGGAGAGATAAGGCAGAGACCGGTTTTCCCTGATGAGAACCTCTGAACAATGAGCTGTTGTGTTTACCCACAACTTGGTCTTGTCTTGGCTGTAGCCTGTGAGACAACAAGCTGAGAATTGGCTCTGGGAAACAGAGGCAGGGTCTGCATGCAGGCTACGTTCACAAGCTACAAAGAGACTATAGAAGGTGGAAGGAAAAATGTATATTCTCAAAATTCCTGAATGTTCATCAACTTGCAACCCTGAGTTCAAGACCAACATAACATTCTGTAGCCTTGATAATATCTAGCCATGTCAGCATTATCAAGTACAATGATAACTTAACAGAAACATGATGTGTAATAACCACATTAATTGCACTGGGGTCCGAGAATTATGGCAAGTGTCAACATAAGTGTCAATAATAACACAATGCAAATGATTTGGTCTGAGTTAGTTAAATCAGGGTGCTGGGCTCGTTTTGCTCCGTGGTACCAGCCCTTCAGATCTGATGACTCAATGGATTTTGACAAGAAAGTAACACATCACAGGACACACGTTCTGCTGAGTGGTAGAACAGGAACAAAGCAGAGCAGGTGTGGTTCTGGCGATTTTGCCATTGTAAGGCTATAGTAAGTTGAGCCCAGTCAAGTCGCTGGGATGGCACTGTATGAGCTGAATGCTAATGCTACCGCAGTGCACCTCTATCCTCCAACCTTCATCTCATTTAGATCTGTAGAGCAATTATGAAATACTCAGAGAAAGAGAGAGAATGAGAGAGGGGAGAGAGAGAAGGGAGTAAAAGCAGACTGGATCACTGCTCATGGCTGGTCACAGCCACTATGCACTGAGCACTACACTACAGTAGTGCAATTTCTGTTGATGGGGAAATATTAAATATGTTGAAGGGTATATTAAAGGGAAATAAAACTACATGAAAAGCAGGGCTGACATTGATGCAGGTGAAAGTGAGGGGAAGAATGCCAATGTGAGAGATGAGATGACAACACAACACAGTGAGGACATAATGAGGGCCTTCACCACCAGCCATTTACACTACTAGAGCATTGCTCATGATTAAAAGATGCCCTCCACTGTATTCACTTCACACTGCTTTCTAAGTACACTGATCTTGCTATAGCCCACGCAAACCAATTTAAAAAAAATAATTAAACTCAGGACAAAAAGAAACGTTCTCTCACTGTCCACTGCATTTATTTTCAGCAAACTTAACATGTGGAAATATTTGTATGAACATAACAAGATTCAACAACTGAGTCATAAACTGAACAAGTTCTACAGACATGTGACTAACAGAAATTGAATAATGTGTCCCTGAACAAAGGAGGAGTCAAAATCAAAAGTAACAGTCAGTATCTGGTGTGGCCACCAGCTGCATTAAGTACTGCAGTGCATCTCCTCCTCATGGACTGCAACAGATTTGCCAGTTCTTGCTGTGAGATCTTACCCCACTCTTCCACCAAGGCACCTGCAAGTTCCCAGACATTTCTGGGGGGAATGGCCCTAGCACTCACCCTCCAATACAACAGGTCCCAGACGTGCTCAATGGGATTGAGATCCGGGCTCTTCACTGGCCATGGAAGAACACTGACATTCCTGTCTTGCAGGAAATCACACACAGAACGTGCACTATGGCTGGTGGCATTGTCATGCTGGAGGGTCATGTCAGGATGAGCCTGCAGGAAGGGAACCACATGAGGGAGGAGGATGTCTTCCCTGTAACGGACACAGCGTTGAGATTGCCTGCAATGACAACAAACTTAGTCCGATGATGCTGTGACACATCGCCCCAGACCATGACGGACCCTCCACCTCCAAATCGATCCCGCTCCAGAGTACAGGCCTCGGTGTAATAATCATTCCTTCGACGACAAACGCAAATCTGACTCGTCAGTGAGACAAAATCGTGACTCGTCAGTGAAGAGCACTTGCCAGTCCTGTCTGGTCCAGCGACGGTGGGTTTGTTCCAACATAGGCAACGTTGCTGCCGGTGATGTCTGGTGAGGACCTGCCGTACAACAGGCCTACAAGCCCTCAGTCCAGCCTCTCTCAGCCTATTGCGGACAGTCTTAGCACTGATGGAGGGATTGTGTGTTCCTGGTGTAACTCGGGCAGATGTTGTTGCCATCCTGTACCTGTCCCGCAGGTGTGATGTTCGGACGATCCTGTGCAGGTGTTGTTACACGTGGTCTGCCACTGCGAGGATGATCAGCTGTCCGTCCTGTCTCCCTGTAGCCGTCTTAGGCGTCTCACAGTACGGACATTGCAATGTATTGCCCTCATCTGCAGTCCTCATGCCTCCTTGCAGCATGCCTAAGGCACGTTCACGCAAATGAGCAGGGACCCTGGGCATCTTTCTTTTGTTTTTTTTCTGAGTCAGTAGAAAGGCCTCTTTAGTGTCCTAAGTTTTCATAACTGTGACCTAACTTGCCTACTGTCTGTTAGCTGTTAGTGTCTTAACAACCGTTCAACAGGTGCATGTTCATTAATTGTTAATGGTTCATTGAACAAGCATGGGAAACCCTTTACAATGAAGATCTGTGAAGTTATGTGGATTTTTATGAATTATCTTTGAAAGACAGGGTCCTGAAAAAGGGACGTTCTTTATTTGCTGAGTTTATATATATCTTTGGAAGACAAAAATATCCTTTGTTTTTACAGCTTTTACTTTTGTTGTACATTCTACACACATTTTGCATATTCAGTACCAGTCAAAAGTTTGGACACACCTACTCATTCAAGGGTTTTGTTTATTTTACTATTTTCTACATTGTAGAGTCATTAAAATGTGTTTTTCAACCAATACACAAATGTCTTGTTAACAAACTATAGTTTTGGCAAGTTGGTTAGGACATATATGTGCATGGCACAAGTAATTTTTCCAACAATTGTTTACAGACAGATTATTTCACTTATAATTTACTGTATCACAATTCCAGTGGGTCAGAAGTTTACATACACTAAGTTGACTGTACCTTTAAACAGCTTGGCTATAGATAGGCACGTTTTATTTTGTCTGGTTTAGCGTCACAGATAAAGCGAAATCTTATTTGCTCATATGATTTGAAAAACGAATCATTAGCAGTAGGCAGCACCATAAGTAAGTGAGTAAACTGAGATATGACTAAGGAGTTAATCAGGGCAATTTTTCCATGAATAGACAGGTACCTCTCCATGGTTGCAGGATCTTGTCTATTTTTACAAGTTTTCTATTGAAATTCATTGTGGAGAGCTTATTTATATATTTTGTGATATGAATACCAAGTATGTCTACTTCACCATCAGCCCATTTTAAAGGTAAATTGCAATGTAAAAGTTGTATTTTAAAAAATCCAATACGTAATATTGTTCACTTATCATAAATAGGTTTTAGTCCAGAGAGTACAGAAAAGTTCTCTAGATCTTCAATGACACATTGCAGGGATCTAGCTTGCGGACTTAATATACAGTTGAAATCGAAAGTTAACATACACTTAGGTTGGAGTCATTAAAACTAGTTTTTCAAACACTCCACAAATTTCTTGTTAACAAACTATAGTTTTGGCAATTCGTTTAGGACATTTACATTGTGCAAGTCATTTTTCCAACAATTGTTTACAGACAGATTATTTCACTTATAATTCACTGTATCACAATTCCAGTGGGTCAGAAGTTTACATACACTAAGTTGACTGTACCTTTTAAACAGCTTGGAAAATTCCAGAAAATTATGTCATGGCTTTAGAAGCTGTATTTCAAGGCCTACTTTCAAACTCAGTGCCTCTTTGCTTGACACCATGGGAAAATCAAAAGAAATCAGCCAAGACCTCAGAAAAAAAATTGTAGACCTCCACAAGTCTGGTCCATCCTTGGGAGCAATTTCCAAATGCCTGAAGGTACCACATTCATCTGTACAAACAATAGTATGCAAGTATAAACACCATGGGACCACGCAGCCATCATACAGCTCAGGAAGGAGTCGCATTCTGTCTCCTAGAGATGAACGTACTTTGGTGCAAAAAGTGCAAATCAATCCCAGAACAACAGCAAAGGACCTTGTGAAGATGCTGGAGGAAGTCCGTACAAAAGTATCTATATCCACAGTAAAACGAGTCCTATATCGACATAACCTAAAAGGCCGCTCAGCAAGGAAGAAGCCACTGCTCCAAAACTGGAAAATTAGGATCATCTATGTGGATATATTGAAGCAACATCTCAAGACATCAGTCAGGAAGTTAAAGCTTGGTCGCAAATGGGCCAAATGGACAATGACCCCAAGCATACTCCAAAGTTGTGGCAAAATGGCTTAAGGACAACAAAGTCAAGGTACTGGAGTGGCCATCACAAAGCCCTGAGCTCAATCCTATAGATAATTTGTGGGCAAGGAGTTTCAGAAGAAAGTTCTTTGTTTCTGGCCATTTTTAGCCTGTAATCGAACCCACAAATGCTGATGCTTCAGATACTCAACTAGTCTAAAGAAATTCAGTTTTATTGCTTCTTTAATCAGGTCAACGGTTTTCAGCTGTGCTAACATAATTGCAAAAGGGTTTTCTAATGATCAATTAGCCTTTTATTATGATACACTTGGATTAGCTAACACAACATGCCATTGGAACACAGGAGTGATGGTTGCTGATAATGGGCCTCTGTATGCCTATGTAAATAAAAGAATCTGCCATTTCCAGCTACAATAGTCATTTACAACATTAACAATGTCTACACTGTATTACTGATCAATTTGATGTTATTTTTATTGACGAAAAAATTGCTTTTCTTTCAAAAACAAGGACATTTCTAAGTGACCCCAAACTTTTGAACTTGCATCTTAAAGNCTGAAATCTAGAACCTGTTTTGTGCTTACATTCTACTCCTTGTACTCTGTGTCATTGCCAAACATTCTTCGGCATGACAAGGATTGGGAAAGAATGGAATGTTAGTACAAACAGACTGGATTTTTCCAGGCTACAGCTTTGCTAATCTAACATCCTGGAGGGTAGTTCAAACAGATTATCCTAAATTAAAATGTAAAGGATTATTCTCTTGACTTTTTTTCTTTAAATATGATCCTAAAATCATATAAAAATTACAGGGTTGTGGGCAATCAAGAAATGGTCTGACACCTGTCCCAAACTACAGAAGAATGAAGTTAGCCCCCTTAGCTATTTTTTAGACAGAATAGCACAGGATGTTGCTATTTTTGTTGCAGAATCTTTGCAGAATCCCACAGCTGTCAGATGCTAGAGGAGACATTAATATACTCTAGTTCTCCAGCAGGAGACAATGAAAGGTTATAGTAAATGCCTCTGTGTCAAAAATAAAAAAATAAAATAATCAATGGCTCAACCACCATCAAATATTTAACAAAGAACAGTGAGAGAGGGAGCAACTAAAGTAAAAAACAGTAGATCACACTGAATTCCCAAGGCCTCTATGGACTTTTGTTGTCAGTAAAGCACTTTGCCATTGTGGAAGCATTTAAAAAATAAATCTATCCTGGTTTTCCAGAGGAGAGACCATTAATACACAAGATATACTGGGCACGTGTATTACCATTTAATATGGACAGTCTATTTTCATTCTGTACTCCAATCCTCATGGTGTTATAAGGAGAAATAAAGGGGTCACCATGATCAAACCAGGGTTCTAAAAAAGATTTAATACTGAATAAGTAGAATCAACTTACAGTAGCTCAGAAACAAACAAAAAGTAGAGCCTTTGTGTTAGCTACAGTAGCTCATACAGTGAGGGAAAAAAGTATTTGATCCCCTGCTGATTTTGTACGTTTTCCCACTGACAAAGAAATGATCAGTCTATAATTTTAATGGTAGGTTTATTTGAACAGTGAGAGACAGAATAACAACAACAAAAATCCAGAAAAACGCAAGTGAAAAATGTTATAAATTGATTTGCATTTAAATGAGGGAAATAAGTATTTGACCCCTCTGCAAAACATGACTTAGTACTTGGTGGCAAAACCCTTGTTGGCAATCACAGAGGTCAGACGTTTCTTGTAGTTGGCCACCAGGTTTGCACACATCTCAGGAGGGATTTTGTCCCACTCCTCTTTGCAGAGTCATTAAGGTTTCGAGGCTGACGTTTGGCAACTCGAACCTTCAGCTCCCTCCACAGATTTTCTATGGGATTAAGGTCTGGAGACTGGCTAGGCCACTCCAGGACCTTAATGTGCTTCTTCTTGAGCCACTCCTTTATTGCCTTGGCCGTGTGTTTTGGGTCATTGTCATGCTGGAATACCCATCCACGACCCATTTTCAATGCCCTGGCTGAGGGAAGGAGGTTCTCACC
>QNTS01000591.1:338902-352541 GCA_003317085.1 Hucho hucho
GTCAGTATATCTAAAGTCTCCATGGAATGCAATTGACTAATTTGAGGATAAGACCCTTCCTATCAATTTCTCCCTAAAATGAAATACCCAAATCTAACTGCCTGTAGCTCCGGACCTGAAGCAAGGATATGCAATTTCTTGATACTATTTGGAAGGAAATACTTTTAAGTTTGTGGAGATTTGAAATTAATGTAGGATAATATAACACAATAGATCTGGTAAAATATATTTTTTAAATAACAAAAACATGCATTTTCTATTTCTATTTTCATCTTTGAAATGCAAAAGAAAGGCCATACATTGAGATAGGAAGCTGTTGATAATTGAGATGTTGTCGACAAGAGGGCAAGAGGGCAACAGTGTGTGTGCAAAGTTTCAGACTGATATATTCAAGAATGTGAGAGCTACATAATAGTTTGTATGAAGTATCCCAGGTTTCCCTCACAAGTTTTCCCAACTGTACCCAAGTGGCCGAATGTGTCAATTGATACATTTTCAAGTACTTAACTATAGAAAACATACAAAAATGATATGGTATACAGAGAGCGAGGTTAGTAAAACATTAGCGGTTTACTAACCCCTGGTCCTGGGAACCATCCTTACGTGCACCTGCGCTTCATTGTTAGGCACACCTGGACTTCATTACCTCACTCATTACCTCCCCTTTATCTGGCACTCCCTTAGGTTATTTCCACCAGGCAGTATCATTTTTGTTGTTCATGTCTAGACGCTACTCCTACATTTTATCGTTCCATGTTTCTTGTTATATTAAACTTACCACCTGCACCTGCTTCTCGACTCCCACCGTCTACGTTACAACATATCTATAAACATATTATATAGAGTATGGGGAACACAATCACTAAAATAAAATATGTGGACCAATAGGCAATAAGACACTCAAAAACCACAGCCACAAGATGTCATAGCCAACATACTGTAACATGTGCAACTGCATTAGCATGAAAAGCGTTTTTACTTGCTGACTCTCCCGGTCAATTTCTGCAATAATCTCATCCACATTTCTACACTTGGACTTTAGTTTATCCACCTTAGTAGCCATGTTGTACTTTTTATTTTTTTGAAAAGTTTGTAGAAGAAAGCGAACCGCTGCATAACGTAAACATCCCTGCGTCCTGTTGATTTTTAATTGAGAATGAATTGTGTTACACAGAGGGCAATCACATACTCATAGAAAACTAGCTAGATAGCCAATGAGCTCGGCTATGTTTCAAAATGATAGGTGGTCATTGGACCAAGACACTGTCAATCAAGTGAACAGCGCCTGTCTCATTGGTGCGTAATGATGGCTGATCTTAATGTGCTAATTGACGTGTTGTGTATACGTAATATAGAATGATGAAACAAAGTTTGGTTGCCTTCTACAGTATCTGAGGATTGCACAGAAACTGAACTTGACCAGGTGAGACAAGGTTTAGCCGATTCAATTTCATACATTGTTTTGTAGCAAGTTAAAAGAGAACGCTGTATACAACATGGATCGTGTTAGGATATAAACATTTATTTTATCAAACAAAGCTACAATACATTTTATCTCTGGGACCCTCAGGATGACAAATAAGAGCAAGATTACTGAATGTAAGAACATTCATTTACCGTCAGAGGTGAATATATCAAACCAGTGTTTTGTTGTCGTGCACTATCCTCAAACAATAGCATGGTATTTTGTAGCTGTAATAGCTACTGTAAATTGGACAGTGCAGTTAGATTAACAATCATTTAAGCTTTCTGAAGATATAAGACATGTCTATGGCCCGGAAAGTTGGCTGCCATTCTAATCAAATATTGCATATTGAGCAGCAACTGTCACGATTTTGGGACACTGATCCAGTAGAGGTTATTAAACATTTATACAATACTGGTGAAAACATTCACTTGTTTATTTTCCCCACAGGAAAGAAAATAGACACAAATTCACACACTGATTAAAAATAACAGACACTATCCAGTTGTGTTGTTAGTGACAAGATGAGCTAGATGCCTTATATCGTTTTAGAAACTGTTCTGTAAGCATTACATGGCAACGCAGATATTTTGATAGGGCACAGGGCTGTGGGCCAGAAGGTTGTGGGTTCGCAGACCACCGTGGACAAGAGTAGGGGTGGAAAGATCTTCCTTATAGTAAAAGCTTTGCATGAATCTATCATCGTATTTGCAGGTCCGAGAAAAATCCAACGGACAGATGTTACGCTCATTTCCGGGGCCCATGGGAGACTGCACAATTGCTAGGTGATGGAGATCTTAGATGAAGTGTTGCCAGACTGTCTCAATCTAAGAAGATCCAATCCAGTTATCAAACAGCTTTTCCCTCCCTATGGCCACCACAGTTCAGCAGGTTTCTGACTCAAGACAGAAGGGTCTTGTGCCATCTTCCGCCTTCCTGGGGTTTCCGAAAGCCATCCGTTGTTGCTGGTGCGAAGAGTCAGGCTAGCCTGGCTCGAAGCCTCCATTCCCCCTGCCCGAGGCAGTCCCATCCCGCTCCCCCTCTTCATTCCCCATCGGATTCCCTCACGACCACAATCATTATGGGAAGTTCGATGGTGATAGATTTTGGCCTGCCTAGGGTCTGTGGACCGACCAAGGTTCACTGTCACCTAGGAGCCTGTGTCCATGACATCTACTCCCTGCTGCCCATGGTTCTAAATAAACTACTCCCATATATGCATCATCGTCACTCAAGTAGATTTTAATGACCTTCAATTTAGGCAATCTGAGGAACTGACAGAGGACTACAAATTTAAATATCCTCTCTAGCACAGGGAAGAGAATAATTTTTGGGAACATTTCAGCCGACTCGTTGCCCTTAACGAGTACCTGAAGAAACTTTGCAACAAAAGGAATGTCTCCTTTTGTGACAACTTTGATTTGCTGTGGGAGCAACCGCAGGGGTTCCAGGATTATTCCTTGCAGCATAGCAAATTGTTTTACAGACTGACGGACAGGGTCTGATAGTGCTCCAGTCCTCCCTGTCAGAATAAGCAACAGAGGACTTGGAAAGCATATCAACTAACGTAGAAATGGCACTGTGGTTATTGTGAGTAACCTAGTATATGTTCCTCTAACTTCGCCTTCTAGTGAGTTTATACAAACTGTCATATCCTACTATTCTGATAGATTGGAGACTGTCAGAAAACGTGTTCGTAACATTAATAATTTGGTTGCTATTCCATTGGTTACCTTGAGGGGCCCACACTCATTGATTATGACGCTTTTAAATGTTAGAGCAATCACTAGTCAAACCTTTCTATTGAATGACCTCATTACTGAGGTGCAAAGTTGATTTCATTTTTCTCAATGAAACGTGGCTGTCTTCAGACTAGTGCCGCTATTATTGATTTATTATCAGAAAAGGGAAAAAGGGTGGGTGGACAGCTTCTATTTCTACTAATGCTCTCAGCTGTAAGGACATTTTATTTGGCAACTTTGTGTCTTTTGAGCATCATGTTATACTGTTTAAATGTCAGCCACCAGTGCTGGCTATAGCCCTGCATAGACTATCAAAGCACTGCCCACTTTCTTTAATTATTTCTCTGATCTATTGTCTATTGTTCTTGAGAAATATGATAAAAACACTGTTTTGGGAGATTTTAATATTCATGTTGTCAAAAAGACTGACTCCAAGGCCGTTTAATTTATGAAAACTTTTGAGCTCTATGGACTTAGTCCAACATGTTACTGCGCCCACACATAACTGAAGACATACTCTGGACCTGGTTATTACCAAGAGGCTTTCTATTGACATATTATCTATTGTTGATGTTGCTTTATCTGATCACTATTGTGTATTTTTTCTACCTTGTTGCCCATAGCACAGGGTAGTACTGAACGGGTACTGACAAAGACCAGATGGAGACCACACATTACACCGGTTTTAAAGTCTCTGCACTGGCTGCCTGTCAGTTTTAGAATAATTGTTACGTTTCTTCTTTTGTTTTTTAAATCAATCCACGATTGTAC
This sequence comes from Hucho hucho, assembly GCA_003317085.1. NCBI lineage: Eukaryota > Metazoa > Chordata > Actinopteri > Salmoniformes > Salmonidae > Hucho > Hucho hucho. The sequence goes on from QNTS01000591.1 coordinate 342,881, forward strand.
ACCCCAATACATGTCAGACATGCTTTTGAGTTATGTACCCAGTAGGTACCTCATGTTCTTTGGCACTGGCCTTTTAACTATCCGAAGGCCTAGGACCAAGGCGCATGGAGAGGCAGCCTTTAGTTACTATAAGCCCAGCCTCTGGAATAGCCTACCAAAGAACCTGAGGGGAGCAAAACTCTGGTTAAAAGAGATCTTAAAACACAAATGTTTAGCTTTGCTTTTCCTTAGGGTGCTTTTTTAGTCTTTTAGTTTTTACTCTTCTTTTTTTTATCCTCTTATGCTTGTTGTGTAGTAAATATTTTTGTTTTAATTTTCATAGATTTTTATTGAAAAAAATTCCTGCTTTTTTAAATAAAGCTAGATTTGATGTTTTTCACAGAATAGAGTCATTTTCTTCACAGAGAGTTTAGGCAAACAGACGTATTGATATGTCAACCTATAGTAAATGGAGAAAGGCTTCATATACTTTGATGATGAACCCCATAACGCCATCTATGTAATGTGTCCATTAATGAAAGGATGCCAATTCTGATTTATGCTCAGTCTGCATCTTAAAGCCTGAAATCTAGAACCTGTTTTGTGCTTACATTCTACTCCTTGTACTCTGTGTCATTGCCAAACATTCTTCGGCATGACAAGGATTGGGAAAGAATGGAATGTTAGTACAAACAGACTGGATTTTTCCAGGCTACAGCTTTGCTAATCTAACATCCTGGAGGGTAGTTCAAACAGATTATCCTAAATTAAAATGTAAAGGATTATTCTCTTGACTTTTTTTCTTTAAATATGATCCTAAAATCATATAAAAATTACAGGGTTGTGGGCAATCAAGAAATGGTCTGACACCTGTCCCAAACTACAGAAGAATGAAGTTAGCCCCCTTAGCTATTTTTTAGACAGAATAGCACAGGATGTTGCTATTTTTGTTGCAGAATCTTTGCAGAATCCCACAGCTGTCAGATGCTAGAGGAGACATTAATATACTCTAGTTCTCCAGCAGGAGACAATGAAAGGTTATAGTAAATGCCTCTGTGTCAAAAATAAAAAAATAAAATAATCAATGGCTCAACCACCATCAAATATTTAACAAAGAACAGTGAGAGAGGGAGCAACTAAAGTAAAAAACAGTAGATCACACTGAATTCCCAAGGCCTCTATGGACTTTTGTTGTCAGTAAAGCACTTTGCCATTGTGGAAGCATTTAAAAAATAAATCTATCCTGGTTTTCCAGAGGAGAGACCATTAATACACAAGATATACTGGGCACGTGTATTACCATTTAATATGGACAGTCTATTTTCATTCTGTACTCCAATCCTCATGGTGTTATAAGGAGAAATAAAGGGGTCACCATGATCAAACCAGGGTTCTAAAAAAGATTTAATACTGAATAAGTAGAATCAACTTACAGTAGCTCAGAAACAAACAAAAAGTAGAGCCTTTGTGTTAGCTACAGTAGCTCATACAGTGAGGGAAAAAAGTATTTGATCCCCTGCTGATTTTGTACGTTTTCCCACTGACAAAGAAATGATCAGTCTATAATTTTAATGGTAGGTTTATTTGAACAGTGAGAGACAGAATAACAACAACAAAAATCCAGAAAAACGCAAGTGAAAAATGTTATAAATTGATTTGCATTTAAATGAGGGAAATAAGTATTTGACCCCTCTGCAAAACATGACTTAGTACTTGGTGGCAAAACCCTTGTTGGCAATCACAGAGGTCAGACGTTTCTTGTAGTTGGCCACCAGGTTTGCACACATCTCAGGAGGGATTTTGTCCCACTCCTCTTTGCAGAGTCATTAAGGTTTCGAGGCTGACGTTTGGCAACTCGAACCTTCAGCTCCCTCCACAGATTTTCTATGGGATTAAGGTCTGGAGACTGGCTAGGCCACTCCAGGACCTTAATGTGCTTCTTCTTGAGCCACTCCTTTATTGCCTTGGCCATGTGTTTTGGGTCATTGTCATGCTGGAATACCCATCCACGACCCATTTTCAATGCCCTGGCTGAGGGAAGGAGGTTCTCACCAAAGATTTGACGGTACATGGCCCTGTCCATCATCCCCTTGATGCGGTGAAGTTGTCCTGTCCCCTTAGCAGAAAAACATCCCCAAAGCATAATGTTTCCACCTCCATGTTTGACAGTGGGGATGGTGTTCTTGGGGTCATAGGCAGCATTCCTCCTCCTCCAAACACGGCAAGTTGAGTTGATGCCAAAGAGCACCATTTTGGTCTCCTCTGACCACAACACTTTCACCCAGTTGTCCTCTGAATCATTCAGATGTTCATTGGCAAACTTCAGACGGGCATGTATATGTGCTTTCTTGAGCAGGGGGACCTTGCGGGCGCTGCAGGATTTCAGTCCTTCATTGCAACTCCACGAGGTGAGATCTTGCATGGAGCCCCGGGCCGAGGGAGATTGACAGTTCTTTTGTGTTTCTTCCATTTGCGTATAATCGCACCAACTGTTGTCACCTTCTCACCAAGCTGCTTGGCGATGGTCTTGTAGCCCATTGTGTAGGTCTACAATCTTGTCCCTGACATCCTTGGAGAGCTCTTTGGTCTTGGCCATGGTGGAGAGTTTGGAATCTGATTGATTGATTGCTTCTGTGGACAGGTGTCTTTTATACAGGTAACAAGCTGAGATTAGGAGCACTCCCTTTAAGAGGGCACTCCCTCTCAGCTCGTTACCTGTATAAAAGACACCTGGGAGCCATAAATCTTTCTGATTGAGAGGGGTTCAAATACTTATTTCCCTCATTAAAATGCAAGTTTATAAAAATGTTCACATGCATTTTTCTAGATTTTTTTTGTTATTCTGTCTCTCACTATTCAAATAAGCCTACCATTAAAATTATAGACTGATCATTTCTTTGTCAGCTGGCAAACGTACAAAATCAGCAGGGGATCAAAAACTTTTTTCCTTCACTGTATCTCAAGTACTCAGACAAGTAGGCAAGCTGCAATGTGCTGACAGTCAGTATATCTAAAGTCTCCATGGAATGCAATTGACTAATTTGAGGATAAGACCCTTCCTATCAATTTCTCCCTAAAATGAAATACCCAAATCTAACTGCCTGTAGCTCCGGACCTGAAGCAAGGATATGCAATTTCTTGATACTATTTGGAAGGAAATACTTTTAAGTTTGTGGAGATTTGAAATTAATGTAGGATAATATAACACAATAGATCTGGTAAAATATATTTTTTAAATAACAAAAACATGCATTTTCTATTTCTATTTTCATCTTTGAAATGCAAAAGAAAGGCCATACATTGAGATAGGAAGCTGTTGATAATTGAGATGTTGTCGACAAGAGGGCAAGAGGGCAACAGTGTGTGTGCAAAGTTTCAGACTGATATATTCAAGAATGTGAGAGCTACATAATAGTTTGTATGAAGTATCCCAGGTTTCCCTCACAAGTTTTCCCAACTGTACCCAAGTGGCCGAATGTGTCAATTGATACATTTTCAAGTACTTAACTATAGAAAACATACAAAAATGATATGGTATACAGAGAGCGAGGTTAGTAAAACATTAGCGGTTTACTAACCCCTGGTCCTGGGAACCATCCTTACGTGCACCTGCGCTTCATTGTTAGGCACACCTGGACTTCATTACCTCACTCATTACCTCCCCTTTATCTGGCACTCCCTTAGGTTATTTCCACCAGGCAGTATCATTTTTGTTGTTCATGTCTAGACGCTACTCCTACATTTTATCGTTCCATGTTTCTTGTTATATTAAACTTACCACCTGCACCTGCTTCTCGACTCCCACCGTCTACGTTACAACATATCTATAAACATATTATATAGAGTATGGGGAACACAATCACTAAAATAAAATATGTGGACCAATAGGCAATAAGACACTCAAAAACCACAGCCACAAGATGTCATAGCCAACATACTGTAACATGTGCAACTGCATTAGCATGAAAAGCGTTTTTACTTGCTGACTCTCCCGGTCAATTTCTGCAATAATCTCATCCACATTTCTACACTTGGACTTTAGTTTATCCACCTTAGTAGCCATGTTGTACTTTTTATTTTTTTGAAAAGTTTGTAGAAGAAAGCGAACCGCTGCATAACGTAAACATCCCTGCGTCCTGTTGATTTTTAATTGAGAATGAATTGTGTTACACAGAGGGCAATCACATACTCATAGAAAACTAGCTAGATAGCCAATGAGCTCGGCTATGTTTCAAAATGATAGGTGGTCATTGGACCAAGACACTGTCAATCAAGTGAACAGCGCCTGTCTCATTGGTGCGTAATGATGGCTGATCTTAATGTGCTAATTGACGTGTTGTGTATACGTAATATAGAATGATGAAACAAAGTTTGGTTGCCTTCTACAGTATCTGAGGATTGCACAGAAACTGAACTTGACCAGGTGAGACAAGGTTTAGCCGATTCAATTTCATACATTGTTTTGTAGCAAGTTAAAAGAGAACGCTGTATACAACATGGATCGTGTTAGGATATAAACATTTATTTTATCAAACAAAGCTACAATACATTTTATCTCTGGGACCCTCAGGATGACAAATAAGAGCAAGATTACTGAATGTAAGAACATTCATTTACCGTCAGAGGTGAATATATCAAACCAGTGTTTTGTTGTTTTGAGCATGGTACTTTCAAAAGTGAATCCTACCTTTCCCCCCCAGACAAAGTAGGCCTACCAACACAGAATACAATGTAAGCTTTAACTGCTGGCTACTCTTTTCATCCATGGCTTAACCCAATAAGAGAAGGTCACAAGTGTTTCCATAAAAGCTGTGTGGGTTTAAACATCTTCTATTGTACAGAAAGTCAATAGCTTAATCAATTGATAGTGACATAATTCGATTACTTTCCAATCAAAATCAGCCTCTGAATGTCAAAGAAGCAAAACAATGATATCCCCATATGCATCGGAGTCACATCTTTCCCAGGTATTTTACAGCTTGTTTCTAGCATAAAGCATTGTGGACCAAAGCGCTGTTATACACTGAGTATACCAAACATTAGGAACACCTTCCTGAAGTTGAGTTGCACCCGCCCTTTTGCCCTCAGAACAGTCTCAATTCGTCGGCATGGACTCTACAAGGCGTCGAAAGCATTCAAAACGGATGCTGGCCCATGTTGACTCCAATGCTTCCCACAGATGTGTCAAGTTGGCAAAATGTCCTTTGGGAGGTGGACCATTCTTGATACACAACTGTTGAGCGTCCAAAACACAGTAGAGTTGCAGTTCTTGTCATAAACCGGTGCGCCTGGCACTTACTACCATACCCCGTTCAAAGGCACATCAATCTTTTTTCTTGCCCATTCACCCTCTGAATGGCACACATTCACAATCCATGTCTCATGGCTTTAAAAATGTTTCTTTAACCTGTCTCCTCCCCTTCATCTACACTGATTGAAGTGGATTTAACAAGTGACATCAATAAGGGATCATAGCTTTCATATGGTCAGTATACAGTATGTCATGGAAATAATAGTTCTTAATGTTTTGTATACTCAGTGATCACTTTATAATTGAATCCATTTTATTGTCCTCAAAATCTTAAACTAACCAGGGGTAGGCCTGTGCTTTTTCAAATGTGTTTAATAAAAGGTAAGCCTATGGCATACCCTCTCATACCCCAATTCAAGTCTTGGTTTTAACTTAATATCCCTTCACTGAAATGGAGGTAGGCTATTTAAAGAGTGCATGGTGGATGGAGGAATTGACAGACTCATCTATAGATATAGCAGCCTATAGCCTAATTTCGTCTTTCAAATGGGTATGCCTACCTCTTATTTCTTAAATATGAAGAAATAAGATTGTTGAAATGAATTATGCCTACTTGAATTTGCATACCTTCAGCACCATGAGCTGTCCATTTCTGATTGATTGTGCCGTGGCTGCTGCTTCAAGTGTCAGCACCACAATGTAAGTCACTCGAATCTGGCATATTGTAAGGTCAATAACTCGGATAAATACATAATGGGCAAGAAACATATTGTTTTTAATCAAATCAAATGTAATAGTAGCAATCTATCAAAGTTGACCTCTAGTCCTTCTTCTCATCCTCAAACTCTCCTTCTCAAACTGAACAGAACATAGGCTAGTCCGCATTTTTTTTTAACTAGGTCTAATCAAAAATGATGTTTGGTAGAAACCTTTGACTCTCCTGAACTCTCACTGTAGCCCTACACAGCACAGCCATTGGTTATGCAGCACAAAGTTTTTGATCAGCAAGATCAGAGCAGGCCGGGGCTCAGGGTTGGAATATCCACTGCAGTGTGTACTGCAGCCTAGTTTTATTACGCTATCCCAGCAGCTATTTTAGAAATAAAACTTTGCTCTGTGCTGCTCCGTACATGCACTTCATAGCCTATTGATTGAGACCACATTAAATAGCCTATAGGCTAATGGGGATCCTAATAAAATAAACAAAATAACTAAATGATTTAATAATTATTGACAAAATACATTTTGGCTTTTCATTTTCTATTAATTTATAAATATTTATAAAAACATAATTCCACTTTGAAATGATGGGCTATTGTGGGTAATACATTTTAAATTCAGGCTGCAACACAACACAATGTGAAAAGGGGTGTGAATACTTTCTGAAGGCACTGTGCATAGCTACCTCGATTACCTCATACCCACACACACATCAGCTTGGTACTGTTACTCTGTATATAGCCATGTTATTTTTAATCATTATTGTTATTCCTTATTCACTCTGTATTTACAAAGCATGTGACAAATAATATTAGATTTGATGTGCCCTGGGCCACCTTCTTTAGTATAAAATTTACCAAACTGGAACTTTGGTAAAACACACACACACACACACAGGGAGAGCTCTCACTGCAGTTTGATAAATATTTCCTGGCATTCTCACTGAGCAGGTTTTCCTTTTTCATGTGTCTCTTCCTTTGAGATGGAGTCCATTACTTCTCTGTAGGCCAATTTCACCCTTTCAGTGTTTGTTGGCCTCTTTGATTACAGGGGAAATGGCCTGTCCATCACAGAAGCCATTAAATCTGACACAATTTGAATCGCTCTCAGTCTTACGACCAGAAGGAGGAGTTGAGGAGGACTCCCAGCCTGGATTACAGTGTCCATATCAGGACAGCCTCAGTCAAAAGGTACTGGAGTATTGGTCCAGCTGGAGGTGTCAAAAAATAATAATGCACCTCCCTCCCCAACGTTACAAATATTTTCACGACACTCCACTTGTACTATGACAATAAATTGTACATCCTCCCCCTCATAAGATTAAGTCAAAACTAATGATTAGCACCCCAAAAAAACAATAACTGTAGAAACCCTGTATTTATAAACGTGGATATCGACAGTCCGGCTTTAAACTTACTCTTGAAAGTTGCAATAGTAGAAGGCACAATGTACAATTTCAAAATTGGGTAGTGTATCATCAGTTCTTCTTGTCATGTTAGTTATTGCATAGCTTAGAGAGCTATTTATAACTTGTCAGAAATGTCCAGATCAACTAGCCCATGTTAGCTACCATTTTTTTGTTTAGGTTTTTTAGACCATAGATATTGTTGTAATTTTTTGGGTCACTCAATTATCACTTGAATTAGACATGGCAAAATGTATAGAAGTGCATAAAATGTTACTTAAAAAATTCTCTCCACCAACAAGAGGGGTTTATGTCATGAACAGCGCTTGTAGAGAGGGGTGGGGGGGATCGCGGGATGTTCCCCAATGCTGGAAAGGGGGCCCTGAGTGGAAACGTTTGGACTAGTTTAGGTAGAATAATTGTATTGTCCCTAAGGCCACACAACTCGGGTCGCTGGTGTGAAAGACAAACACCCTAAACGCATTGTGCTAACCCACTTGCTGGGAATTGTAACGTGGCTCATATAGCAAGGTTTTCTACACTGCTCCCTGACGTTCTTGAAGGCACAGGTGCTGTGCTTGGATTACTCCGCCCCATAGCACATCCGAGCCGTGCATTCCGATGGCCGCACAGCTGCCATCCCACTTCTGACACCAATGTAGCAAACGGCAGGACAAGGAAGTGAAACCAGGTCACTAGCGTGAAAGGCAAACACCCTATACCCTATGCATCGTGCCAATGGGGTAGGAATTGTATCATTAAATTCTACATTTTATCCAAAGCAATTAGAGTTAAATGCCTTGCTCAAGGGCACAGAGAGATTTTTCAACTAGTCAGCTCAGGGACTCAAACCAGCAACCTTTTTGTAACTATAACACACTCCTTCTCATATAAATCGAGGATTGTGACACTATAATGGTTTTGGAATGACTAGGGTTAGATTCCCAGTCACGGTACCCCCCTAACCCACTATAAAAAGCATGTCCTAGCCGAGTTTTAGTCACAGTGCAGGCTACTGGTGTTTCTGTCAAGTTTCTGTACTGCACATATGATGACAGAGTATGCAAAACAAATGTGCACTCGATTGATACAAATGATCATGATATAATTTTGCCAGGTAGGCCTACTTTGCAAGCAACATTTAACTGGGAAGGTTTTGGGGGGAAAACGTTGAAAATGACTGTTTCAGCATGCATCGTGGATTTTATAGAGCCGATAGGCTATGTATCTTACCTTTAGAAGAACATTTCGAACTGTCCCTAATACAGGGTTAACACTGTTTCCCATGTTAAATTAGCACTCATGACAGTGACGTTCAACTAAAGTAATACATTCAATGGAATTGCCCCAGCGTGAGTCTGCTCTCCTCTCAGCTGAGGAGAAATGTTCAGAGGAGAAGAACCCACCTGCTGCTCCTGGAGATGCTAATCCGTTCAGCTCTCCGCCCGCTCCTCCAGGGGTCCTGCCTCTCGCTGCCGCTGCCTTCACCCACGCTGGGAGACACCATACCGTGAGCTGGTTGGAGCGAGAAGATGGATTAATTGGCTCCCTGTTTAAAAGGCTCCACATACATAACACACTTTTCCTTCTCCTGTGTTCTTGTATAATGCTTATTTTAAAGTAAATGGAAAAGGCTTTCCCCTCATTTAAAGACTGTGCTCACAGTCGTTAATCTTTAATTCTGCCGTCCATTTAAGGCATGGCTCCCATATGTTACAGTGAGGGAAAAAAGTATTTGATCCCCTGCTGATTTTGTACGTTTGCCCACTGACAAAGAAATGATCGGTCTATAATTTTAATGGTAGGTTTATTTGAACAGTGAGAGACAGAATAACAACAACAAAAATCCAGAAATACGCATGTGAAAAATGTTATAAATTGATTTGCATTTTAATGAGGGAAATAAGTATTTGAACCCCTCTCAATCAGAAAGATTTCTGGCTCCCAGGTGTCTTTTATACAGGTAACGAGCTGAGATTAGGAGCACACTCTTAAATGGAGTGCTCCTAATCTCAGTTTGTTACCTGTATAAAAGACACCTGTCCACAGAAGCAATCAATCAATCAGATTCCAAACTCTCCACCATGGCCAAGACCAAAGAGCTCTCCAAGGATGTCAGGGACAAGATTGTAGACCTACACAAGGCTGGAATGGGCTACAAGACCATCGCCAAGCAGCTTGGTGAGAAGGTGACAACAGTTGGTGCGATTATTCGCAAATGGAAGAAACACAAAAGAACTGTCAATCTCACTCGGCCTGGGGCTCCATGCAAGATCTCACCTCGTGGAGTTGCAATGATCATGAGA
>QNTS01000591.1:352630-368796 GCA_003317085.1 Hucho hucho
GTGGATGGGTATTCCAGCATGACAATGACCCAAAACACACGGCCAAGGCAACAAAGGAGTGGCTCAAGAAGAAGCACATTAAGGTCCTGGAGTGGCCTAGCCAGTCTCCAGACCTTAATCCCATAGAAAATCTGTGGAGGGAGCTGAAGGTTCGAGTTGCCAAACGTCAGCCTCGAAACCTTAATGACTTGGAGAAGATCTGCAAAGAGGAGTGGGACAAAATCCCTCCTGAGATGTGTGCAAACCTGGTGGCCAACTACAAGAAACGTCTGACCTCTGTGATTGCCAACAAGGGTTTTGCCACCAAGTTCTAAGTCATGTTTTGCAGAGGGGTCAAATACTTATTTCCCTCATTAAAATGCAAATCAATTTAATAACGTTTTTCACATGCATTTTTCTGGATTTTTTTGTTGTTATTCTGTCTCTCACTGTTCAAATAAATCTACCATTAAAATTATAGACCGATCATTTCTTTGTCAGTGGGCAAACATACAAAATCAGCAGGGGATCAAATACTTTTTTCCCTCACTGTATATAATAAGGGAAGTACACCCATACAAAAGTGTGTGGACACCCCTTCAAATTAGTGGATTCGGCTATTTTAGCCACATCGGTTGCTGGCAGGTGTATAAAACCGAGCACACAGTCATGCAATTTCCATAGACAAAAATTGGCAGTAGAATGGCCTGTACTGTAGAGCTCAGTGACATTTAACGTTGTACCATCATAGGAGTCCACCATTCCAACAAGTCAGTTCATCAGATTTCTGCCCTGCTAGAGCTTCCCCGATCAACTGTAAATGCTGTTATTGTGAAGTGGAAACGTCTAGGAGCAACAACTGCTCAGCCGCGAAGTGGTAAGCCACACAAGCTTATAGAACGGGAACGCCGAGTGCTGGAACGCGTAGTGCGTATACATCGTCTGTCCTCGATTGCAACATTCACACACTCACATAGTTCCAAACTGCCTCTGGAAGCAACGTCAGCACAAGAACTGTTCGTCGGGAGCTTCATAAAATGGATTTCCATGGCTGAGCAGCCGCACACAAGCCTAAGATCACCATGCGCAACGCCAAGCGCAGGCTGGAGTAGTGTAAAGCTCGCCGCCATTGAACTCTGGAGCAGTGGAAACGCGTTCTCTCGAGTGATAAATCACGCTTCACCATCTGGCAGTCTGACGAATCTGGCTTTGGTGGATGCCATGAGAACGCTACCTGCCCGAATGGATAGTGCCAACTGTAAAGTTTGGTGGATGAGGAATAATGGTCTGGGGCTGTTTTTCATGGTTCGCGCAAGGCTACTTAGTTCCAGTGAAGGTAAACGCTACAGCATACATTGACATTCTAGACGATTCTGTGCTTCCAACTTTGTGGCACTGTTTGAGGAAGGCCCTTTCCTGTTTCAGCAGGACGACGCCCCCATGCACATCGTGAGGTCCATACAGATTTGGTTTGGTCGAGATCGGTGTGGAAGAACTTGACTGGCCTGCACAAAGCCCTGACCTCAACCCCATCGAACACCTTTGGGATGAACTGGAATGCCGACTGCGAGCCAGCCGTAATCGTGACTGACCTTACTAATGCTCTTGTGGCTGAATGGAAGCTACTCCCCGCAGCAATTTTCTAACTAGAGGTCGACCGATTAATCGAATGGCCGATTAATTAGGGCCGATTTCAAGTTTTCATAACAATCGGTAATCTGCATTTTTGGACGCCGATTATGGCCGATTATATTGCAATCCACAAGGAGACTGCGTGGCAGGTGGACCACCTGTTATGCGAGTGCAGGCAGCAAGGCGCCATGGTAAGTTGCTAGCTAGCATTAAAAGTATCTTATAAAAAACTATCAAACTTAACATAATCACTAGTTAATTACACATGGTTGATGATATTACTAGTTTAACTAGCTTGTCCTGCGTTGCATGTAATCAATGCGGTGCCTGAAATTGTGTCACTTCTCTTGCGTTCAGTGTAAGCAGAGTCAAGGTATATGCAGCAGTTTGGGTCGCCTGGCTCATTGCGAACTGAGTGAAGACCATTTCTTCCTAACAAAGACTGTAATTAATTTGCCAGAATTTTATATAATTATGACATAACATTGAAGGTTGTGCAATATAACAGCAATATTTAGACTTAGGGTTGCCACATGTTCGATAAAATACAGAACGGTTCTATATTTCACTGAAATAATAAACGTTTTGTTTCGGATTTGACCATATTAATGACCTAAGGCTCGTATTTCTGTGTGTTTATTATATTATAATTAAGTCTATGATTTGACATTTGATAGAGTAGTCTGACTGAGTGGTGGTAGGCAGCAGCAGGCTCGTACAGTAAGCATTCATTCAAACCGCACTTTCCTCCGTTTGCCAGCAGCTTTTCTCAATGCTTGAAGCACAGCGCTGTTTATGACTTCAAGCCTATCAACTCCCGAGATTAGGCTGGCAATACTATAGTGCCTATAATAACATCCAATAGTCAAAAGTCTATGAAATACAAATGGTATAGAGAGAAATAGTCCTATAATAACTACAACCTAACTGGGAACTGGGAATATTGAAGAGTCATGTTAAAGGGAACCACCAGCTTTCATTTGTTCTCATATTCTGAGCAAGGAACTTAAACAGTAGCTTTTTTACATGGCACGTATTGCACTTTTACTTTCTTCTCCAACACTGTGTTTTTGCATTATTTAAACCAAATTGAACATGTTTCATTATTTATTTTAGACTAAATAGATTTTATTTATGTATTATATTAAGTTAAAATAAAGTGTTCATTGTTCATTCAGTATTGTTGTAATTGTCATTATTACAAATATATATATAAAAATCGGCCGATTAATTGGTATCTGCTTTTTTTGGTCCTCCAATAATCGGTATCGGCGTTCTAACATCTAGTGGGAAGCCTTCCCAAAATAATGGAGGCTGTTATACTAGCAAAGGGGGACCAACTCCATATTAATGCCTATGATAATGGAATGAGATGTTCGACGAGCACGTGTCCACATATTTTTGGCCATGTAGTGTATCTTACCAGACATTATACTTTACATTGGATGTGTTTGTGTGGTACATGTGTTTAGATGAGAGTTCTAGCATCTTAAAGCAGAACAGAGAGGTAGACAGAGAGACAGAAGGACTGACAGACAGTTGTATTGACAACAGAAGAATGTTTAGTGGTGTCTGACTACACCAGGGCCGTCCGCTCTTGCAGGTTGTCGCCATGACAACATGACAGACATACCCCAGTTCTGCCACTCACTGTCACATGTGCTCCTTCTCCGGCCTCTAGGTCACCAGGCTGCTCTTTACGGCGCACACCTGTCACCGTCATTATGCGCACCTGCGCATCATCAGACTCACCTGGACTCCATAACCTCCTTGATTACCTTCCCTATATATGTCCTTTGAATGGACATTAAAAGAGAGTAATATCATCTATTATTAATTGAATGTACTTTCAAGTGAGATTTAATACAAATACATGTCTGTCATTGAACAACACCATGCCATGGTTAGATAGTGAAAAAACACACTAATCTCTTTCATAAGTTCTTTAAACAATAAAATATAATTCACCAACATTTCTAATAATAGATACATAGCGTTTTGAAATGAAACTATGCATTCCCTTACTAGCTAGCTAGTCCACTACTGAAGTGGAATATATTAATGGCGATGAGACTGTCCAATCCCACACCTCACTGATGATGTATGGGGAAATTGATTCAGCCAGGGTTCACTTCCCCTTCTTTCGGAAACATGCATGCATCATAAATACAATTGCTTGGCTACAGAGAGAATCAATTACGCCTGCTTCAGCTTGGAAACGTTTGCCTGCGGGAAATTACTCAATAATAATACTTTCTAACTGGCCATCTGGCCATCAATGGAGAGGCTATAGGGTCTGAAATGTGTATGACCCCACCTTGCCCTTGTCCGCCTTTGTTGAGCGATTTACGAATATCCCTCCTTCACAGGTAGTTTCTGCTCTGGTCTGAGGACTGCGGCCATGTCCACCTCACCTAATTGGAAAACATCAAAGAGATTCAATAAAACAGGAGAGGAAACGTTTTAAATTTTTTTCAGTGGTTGGATTGTTATGCATTGTGAAAATGAACACCACACTTACGGAGCCCTTAACATAGAGCAAAATGATCAGTGCAACTTCCCATATAACCACGGTGTGTGTGTAGAAAGCCACAAAACCAATGTGGTGCACTAACTTATTGATCAACGCTTTTCAACAATGGGATCACTCAAGCAACCATTATAACTACCTTTTAACAACAATTAGGTCTTCTGAAGCATCTATTGAAGCTACTGAGCATAGGATTGGAATGCAGATGAACATATAATTGGAATGCACATGTTTTGTGGGCTGACATTGTCACATGCACACAGCTCCATCCAGCCTCCAGTTTCCAGTGAACACCCATCAGTCTGTCTGGGTATCAGACTAACGAGTTCTGGAGAATTAGAGACACAAACCAGAGCCTGCTCATTTGGCCTATTTCCTTTTTTTGCTGCTCCAATGTTCATGTTATTAAAGGATTTATAAGCTGAGCGGCATTAGGTCACAACATTTATAAAATGATTTTCCATGTGTCTGTTTTATCTGGACATCTTCCATTTATTTCAACGGGTGATATTGTCAGTGATTTTCCAGGTCAGTTTTTACGGTGGCAAAATCTTTCAAATGTAGGATAATTAAATTCTGAGTAGAACGTGTTAAATAACACAGCTATGCTATGAATCACAAATGTCTGTAGTTCTGAACTTGACTATACTTTTCCATCAATACCATCTCGGTTACCTGATAGTTTTCCTGTTCTGATTTAGCCCCAACATGACAGTTACATATGTTATTCTGCTACAGTCCCCTGATCAAAAATAGTGCGCTATGTAGGTAATGGGGTGCCATTTTGGACGTAGACTCTCAATGACATTCCCAGGCAGATTGCACCAGATATATTCACAGGATCGCCCCTGAGCGGAAACATCTATCACCTTCCTTCTTGGTCAATTCAGGGCAAGTCGACAAAAGCTAAACAGAAAGGCAATATGTTATTTAGGACCTAGCTGCTAATTTCTCAGGAAAAAGATCTGTCCAGATTTACTGCTTAGTTTGGCTAAATTGTGGGAAAGAGAAAGAAAAAAGTGCTTAAGGGGCCAGCCCCCATGAAAAATAACTGATTCATAGAAGTTTACATGTGACTATGGCCATTTTCAACTCTTAACACAAAACATTAGGAACACCTTCTCTTTCCATGACATTTCCTGACCAAGTGAATCCAGGAGAAAGCAAAGATCCCTTATTGATATCACCTTCAAAATCCACTTCAGTCAGTGTAGATGGAGGAGACAGGTTAAAGAAGGATTTTTTTACCTTGAGACAATTGAGACATGGACTGTGTGCCATTCAGAGGATAAACGGGCAAGACAAAAGATTTAAGTGCCTTTGAATGGGATATGTTAGTAGGTGCCAGGCGTACCGGTTTGAGTGTGTCAAGAACTGCAATGTTGCTGTGTTTTTCACATTCAACAGTTTCCCATGTGTATCAAGAATGGTCCACCATCCAAAGGACATCCAGCCAACTTGAAACTGTGGGAAACATTGGAGTCAACATGGAATGCTTTTGATACCTTGTAGAGTCCATGCCCCGACAAATTGAGGCTGTTCTGAAGGCAAAGGGGGTGGGTGGGGGGGGGGGTGCAACTAAATATTATGAAGGTCCTCTTCATGTTTTGTACACTCAGTGTGTATAAAAATAACTTCCAATAACGTTTTATTGTGTACTTGCTGCTGATTCTTTTCATGCAGGACTCCCTTGAAAAAACACTTAATGGGATGCCTAAATAAAGGTTAAATAAATTAGACCAGAATTGGACAACAGTTCAGAAGGTACAAAACAATCCCTATGTGGGTGTGGTTTTGCATCACTATCCAATAAACATTCCTGCAAACACTCCCCATAAATGACTAGAGGAAAATATCTCCACAGAATTAGGAATTAGAATACAAGAATGGACATTAACCTTCTTATGACAGTATAAAATGTCAGCCATTTTGGTAAAGGAGTTTGTCAACCATGTGGTTTTCCAGTGCTGTGATATTGTGTAAAATAATGAATTTGAAGATTAGAGGCACTGTGTGTTTGTTAGCTAGCTAGTCAGCCAGGTTTAGTGGAATGATTCCATCAATATTTCAACTTAACTGCCAATACACCAACAATCCATTCAGACAATACAGTCAATCCACAGCCATACACTGGCTGAAATCAGACTTTGACTGATATTGTATCATGTAACAAGACTCACAACTTTCCAAGAAAACAAGAACATTAATGGTCGGTTTACAGAAATCTATTTATGCAAAAAATTTGTATAAAACCTGTATAAACTGTATTTATAATTATATGACAATATGTTAGGTTGGCAAATTCTATTACACAATTTCTGATATCACATGCCTTACTTTGATTTTCCTGCATAAGTAAAAGCAGGAAATGCATCACTTACGCCTCTACTACCATTAATTCCAATTAGACCGACAGAGTCCTCCCTGACCACAATAGGTCGTTATCAATAAAATGTCTAAATAAGGTGCAGAACGATTTGCCTGCTGGTGGGCAAGGAGACCCCAACTCCGCTAAATTCATTGACAACTGCCTGCCGTTTTCAAGGGATTGTTAAATAAATGTTATGACTATTTGTTTGTAATATCATCTCCTCTTGAAGAGCATAGTCATAGTCACTACACTCTTAGAAAAAAAGGAGAACCCTTTGAATAACCCTTTTTGGTTCTACATAGAACCCTTTTGAGTTCCATGTAGGACCCTTTCCACAGAGGGTTCTACATGGAACCCAAAAGAGTTCTACCTGGAACCAAAAAGGGTTCTACTTGGAACCAAAAAGGATTCTCTTATGGGGACAGCCAAATAACTTTTTTGAAACCCTTTTTTCTTGAGTGTATTATAGATGGGAAGTAAATCAAACAACTAGTTTATCCCCTGAAAGTTAGCTTGTAACTAGCATTATTGATGTGATCTGTCATAGCTGGCAAGCCAATTTGAAGTGGTCAATCAATCAATGTAGCTAGCCTTTAATCACGATTGCCGCTAAAAGGCAATAATAATAATTTAATAGGACTTCTATGGGTGACTTATAGGGTTCCTCATAATGCTGAGGTGGGATGTTAACAAACCAAAATAAAGCATAGGGCCAACTCGTCCAGTCTCCCATACAGCTCTCTAATTGAACTATCCATTAACCAGAGCCAATGACAGCTTCCATTTTTCACTAGCACTTACCTGGCAGAGAACGAATCAGCAGACTGGAGCACCTCCATCTCACACAACAAGGGCTGTGATTGGACTAGACATCTACAATCTAGATCTCCAATTATTTTCTCCAGTGTGTCCTAGGAATAAAATTAGATTTCCACATATTGGGACCAATGAAACTATCTGATACCTGGCACCATATCCATAATGTAACTGCAATACCAAAGCCATGCACATAGTGTATACCATGTAAAACACAATTATGTATTAGACACTACACGTTTGAGCAGAAGGGGACTGCTTTTGCCCGCCTGCAGTCACAAGACAAATGTAAATATCAAACATCATCAGCAGAATCAGTGATAATGTTCTCTCTGGGGTTGCATTATTTATCCCGAAGGTTACAAAAAGTAAATGATTTACAAAGACCTTTGTTCCAACAGTATGAATAATTTTGAAAGTTAAGCTGTCGAAATGCCAGATCTCAGAGATTGATTGCTTAACTTTTCCCTGACCTTTTGGATGAGCTTATCAAGGCTCCACTCACCTTATCTATGAGGTCTGCTTTGAATTCTTTTGCATGTCATTGGTCCTGTATGCTCCTTCGGCTGCTCTGCTCTTTCACCTTTTCTAAAAATACTACATAACACTTAGTAGCCTATGCCCCTGCCATTTCAAGCCTCCCTTTTATGATACTTTTGATGAATTCAAATTAATTTTAATGAAACTAGAACAAACACGTTATTCTGAGTAGGACTCTTATCAGAAACACAGGTGTCTCTGCAAAGATCATTTGTTGCATATTAACATTTACATTAGTATCTCATTAATAGCTCTGACTACCAACATGTGTCTACATAGTACAGAACTACAATAGAACAACATCCTTGTTTCTCATGGTGTGATTCTAATTATTTTCATACATGACAGGTATGTACACAACCATTCAAAAGTTTGAGGTCACTTAGAAATGTCCATTAGATTAAGATGGGGTCACGGCTTTGAGTCTCAAAATCATAATCAGGCTTAGATTTTTTGGTGAAATATGATGTGCCTTTAAAGCACTGGGGCAAAATGATACCAGTCAGTGTTTGCAAAATCTTTACAGTTTACGTAAATTAATAGAGTGAATCCAGCTGTTCTGCAAACACCTCTGGCTTATGGAAAGAGGGAGAACTACATGACTTGCCATAACACTTTCCAGTCACTTCATAATGACATGCAATTTACACATTATTTTTACACCCTTGTTCCATTCCTTAGATTCTAGATTTAATTTGGTTGGTGTATAAATGCACCAAGTCTAAATTGCAACCTATTGGGCATGGATTTCTTTGATTGAGTTTTCACTAAGCAAGGTCCATCTTACTGTAGGTAGAGGCATTTTGTTTGAGAGTTGTATTCATCATAGCTTATACTATTGTTTTTAAAATCATAACAACACTTTTCAGTGAAGAGGAAGAGAACAAACTTCTGGGGACTGCTTTCTATCCAGCACTTGTGCTTGAGAGCCAGACACAATCAGAGTAGATTCTATCAGATCTGCACTAGCCGACACGCGCATAGCGGTTGTTTTGGCAGTGTCGGAGGTGGAACTGCATCAGAGCTGTCAAATCCACAAGCAGCTCCTTGCGTTAAGCTTATTGTGGACACTGCCATTGGATGCAACAAAACCACCAAACTTTATAATCCAACAAATCCCATGACGCCATCTTAAAAAAGAATGCCCCTTTCAAAAAATGTAGAACTAAGAACAGATATAGCCCTTGGTTCACTCCAGACCTGACTGCCCTCGACCAGCACAAAAACATCCTGTGGTGGACTGCACTAGCATCGAATAGTCCCCGCGATATGCAACTTTTCAGGAAAGTCAGGAACCAATACACGCAGTCAGTCAGGAAAGCAAAAACTAGCTTTTTCAAACAGAAATTTGCATTCTGTAGCTCCAAAAAGTTTTTGGACACTGTAAAGTCCAAGGAGAATAAAAGCACCTCCTCCCAGCTGCCCACTGCACTGAGGCTAGGTAACACGGTCACCACCGATAAATCCATGGTAATCGAGAATTTCAATAAGCATTTCTCTACGGCTGGCCAAGCTTTCCTCCTGGCTACCCCAACCCCGGCCAACAGCTCCGCACCCCCCGCAGCTACTTTCCCAAGCCATCTGTAAATATCCCAACCAATCTACCTACCTAATCCCCATATTGTTTTTATTTACTTTTCTGCTCTTTTGACCACCAGTATTTCTACTTGCACATCATCATCTCCTCATCTATCACTCCAGTGTTCATCTGCTATATTGTAATTACTTCGCTACTATGGCCTATTTATTGCCTTACCTCCTCACACCATTTGCACACACTGTATATATAGCTCATCCAAAAGGTCAGGGAAAAGTTAAGCAATTCTTTTTTTTCTATTGTGTTATTGACTGTACGCTTGTTTATTCCATGTGTAACTCTGTGTTGTTGTTTGTATCACACTGCTTTGCTTTATCTTGGCATGGTCACAGTTGTAAATGAGAACTTGTTCTCTACTAGCTTACCTGGATAAATAAAGGTGAAATTAAAATAATAAAATTAAAAGTTCATGCAGCCACATTACAAGTTCAAACACTCAAATAGGTGGTGTTCTGTTGTCTAAACCTCGATTAGACTCTATGCAAAAGGTCTTATTGTCTCCTCAGGAATTCAGCCATCTCTGATAATAAAAGTTCACTGAAATAGCAAGTAAAGGTAGACCTACCAATTAGGTATAGCGTTTTCACTAATTTATGGTTTATGATTTATTAAGTGATTAAAACGCATCAGTCTGTTACCGATTTGGTAACAGAATGCCCCCCCGAAAGAATCAGTAACAGAATGACTGCAACTGAATTGGCTACAAAGGGAATTCATTAGTGCTGAGCGTTTAACCAAAATGTTGGTTATTTTTCATTTTTTAAACAACTAATTAACCAATGTAGGTTCAATTATTTGAATTCCATTTTATTCAGTATTTTATATCAGATCAAGCCTGAACTGTGCAATGTAGTAGGGAGTTGTAGTTTCCAACAGGCAAATATTTTACATAGTTTATCGCAGAAAACATGGTAATTAACTACAATGACCATAATCGATTGCTTGTTTACTTGCCCAGTCTCTGCCTGCTATCTTATGTTAGTGTGGGGCAAACAAGACGAGGCAGTGAAGAAGAATGCGAGATCTAGAAGGATAGAAAGCAGTTTCTTCACAAGGTACAGTATCTCTACCTGAAAATACATGATCTAAGTGATTGACAGTTGGTATTCAAATTTGGTGAATATTAATAAGTGATGAGCAGTAATGGGCAGTCACTACCATTATGGGACTTTTATTAATTGTTTTATTCTGTGTTGTTACAGCATCCATGTAATGTACGTTGAAAATTAGCTGACATTTGGTCAGTCCAAATCTGAACCAATCACAGACTGTCACGACAGCTAGGAGTGGTGGGTGTGGAGTCAGGCGCAGAGAGCAGGGTGTAGGGAAATATATTCCTTTTAATGCGGCGCATAAATATAACGCCCAAAACACAGCAGGCGCACACAAACAAAAGGCGGCCCAAACAGGACGAGTGAACATGCCAAATACACGACAGCAGAACGTCCACCAAACAGAGAGAGAAACAAGCCCGCACGAAAGGAGGCGGGCTTGACTGGCTTAAATAGCCCTAGTCAATACAAACACAAAAACAGGTGCAAACAATAAGAAAAATCAACAGAAAGAAAAGGAGGATCGGTGGCAGCTAATAGGCCGGTGACGACGACCGCCGAACGCCGCCCGAACAGGCAGAGGAGCCACCGTCGGTGGACGTCGTGACACAGACGTCTGTTTCACAAGTTTGGACGGCACAGCACTGTATAGTAGTGCACACTAGAGTTCAGTACAGCATAATTTACTGTGTAGTAATGTAATGTACTTTACTGAACTATACACCACTGTACTGTACAGTACTCTACTCTAATGTACTGAACTATACTCCACTGTACTGTACAGTACTCTACTCTAATGTACTGAACTATACGCTACTATACTGTGCTGTGCTATACTGTACTGTACTGTACTGTACTGAACTGAACTCTACTCTACTCTACTCTACTCTACTCTACTCTACTGTACTGTGACGTCCAAGCTTGTGAAACATAGATGTCTATGATTGGTACAGATTTGTCCCACTCCGGACCAACCAACCATGATCAACAACTATACTTTCAGTAAATCAGAACATTTGGTACCAAAAATCGATCTGCAGGACTATAACCAGCCTAATACACAGTCAGTCAGTTTCTTTTCTTGTGTCTAGTGCGTTTGGGTCCATCCCTAAATGACATTTAACTTCCAGGATGGAAGATAGTTTGAAGTCCAGAGGAGACGGCAGAATCTGTCCAGTCTGATACATCCCACAGGATTCAACTGCCTCTATGGATCAGCACTATATCAATCTTAAGGTTTAGGGAGGGATTTTCTCTATACAAACTGTGATGATAAAATAATCCATCCAGAGAATGCTCTGTGGATCCTTACACAGACAGCACATCTGTCTGTTATATGGCAACCCCCCAAAAAGAAAAAGGACGCTGAATGATGCTCTTAAAGGTCATAAACAGTCAAAATCATGTTTCTCATGAAATTGGATGGTATTTGAAGGAAACCAGATCAAAGTATAATGTCCAAAGTGAAAAATGACTGTTGCTTCTACATTGATAATGCTTGATCATAAAGTTACTGGTCCCCTGTCAAACACTTGGATTCATTACTAAGGGAACAAGGCGACATCACCTTCACTCTCATTTTAATACAGCAATGGTAATATGATATTCTCTTACCTAATTTTAAATAAGTACTGCCTTGTAACCAACATAGGAGAAGGCGTGTTTACAGAGGGGAGTGGTTTGTATAGCTAGATAGCTGCTCCACCGGTGCCAAAACATGGCTGTAGGGTGTCAGCAAATATAATAAAAAGTTTACCCTATTCATCTATGACAAAGACACGTATATGTTTCTCCTTTCATCTGTGTCTGGTGTTAGCTACTTACTGGCTAGCTAGGTCTTCAGCCAGCATGGAACAAAAGGGGGTTGTCTGAAACACCTGTCAAGTCAACACATCCATCAGTACTGCTGTGAACCGCATCACAAGAGACATGCCAAACAGGAGGTGTACAGATGTAGGTTCTTAAGAGATTTTACTGATTATTTTACTGCAAGACTGCTCACTGCATCCACGTTGCTTGCCATATGCGTTTCAGAGAGCTGTCAGTCAAGGTGAGTTCATGAATGTAAGATCCCTGCCCACTCAGCCTGTTGTTTCAAACTTCCTGGTAGTTATTCATGAGAGAAAAAGGACTGTTCAGGACCTTTTAAGGATATCATTTAAGTTTGCGTCATGGGGATTGTAATATTATTTCCTGTCAGTGGGACGAAAGCATTTTGAATGAGAGATGTAGAGATGTAGAGATACTTTCACGCCATGTCTATTATTGTTTCAATATGTTAAAAATGTGAGAAAATTTGGTCCTTTATCAGTTTATGAGGAGAGCACTCCTGTCCACAAATTGAGTAATCTAATTAACTTGGGCTGAGATGAATAATGGCCAAATCATATCTCTGTCACTTGGACCGTCCTCACAATGTAATAAGGACTTTTGGGAGGAGAGGATGTTGAATATGGAGTTGTCCATGGCAACGTTTGTCCACTCTTTTTATTAGATGGATGACATACAGCCAGTGCTCACTAACAAATGCCATTATCTCATTAGACCAAATGAAAAATCTGTTGTATGTCATGATGTACAGTATGTACGTAAAAGGCTAACTGTAGTGGAGAGTGGGGTAAGATGAGCAATTATTTTGTAAAAAGGTTAAAGAACATACGCACCTCTATGTACTTTTTGCAGGTACTGGAGTTATAGGTGAATTCATGAAAAATAATAAGGGAAATGATGCACACTGCTGCTCATGTGCCCAACTGATTTTAGTATAACAAAGTTTCAACCCTTAGGTGGAAGGTCCTATATATAGGGGCAGTGCTCAGTGACATCACTTGATGAAAAGGAAGTAAAGACACATAATATAGGTTCACAATATCAACAATCAATGTATCAAAATATATGAGCATACATGAGGAATTTGTTAGTAGAAAGCAAACTTTTGTTTAAATGTTTCCATCTACTGTCTTTAATGTTCAATCGGCACACTGGGTATTCCAAGAAATCATGAATGTAAGAACAGCTTTTTCTATCTGAAGGTGACAAAAAACTATTTTTGATCCATAATGTCCTTGATGTAATATTTCCATTACACCTTCAATTTTCACAGTGAGGCTATTGTTGCACATCTTCCTTGGCCTTTTGTTGTACATTGTAAATTGGAACATAGTTGTTTGAGTGACAAGCATTAGTCCAGTCTCCTCAGAACGCAAGAGAAAATTAGAATAATGACATTGCAAGGCTGTCTTTGATCGTGTGACTTGCCAGTGTTCTTAGAGGCATGAGAGAAAATCTATTGAGAGAAGGGTCATTAATCTTTGAAGTTGTTTTATGTGCCCATATCAAAAAGTTTACCAAATTATAATCGATATAATGAATATACTGTATATGATATACAGCATGCCTGGCAAACCCACCACATCAAGCTCAACAAGACGGAGCTGCTCTTCCTCCTGGGGAAGGCCTTCTCTCTCCAAGACCTCTCCGTTACGGCTGACAACTCTACGGTGTCCCTCTCCCAGCGTGTAAAGAACCTCGGTGTGGACAATACACTGTCTTTTTCTGCAAACATCAAAGCAGTGACTCGCTCCTGCAGGTTCATGCTCTACAATATCAGTAGAGTACAAGCTATTTTCACACATGAAGCAGCTGCAACTCTATGCTGGCTGGTGTGATAGAAAAATGTGTGTGTTTATCTGATTTATTTGATATTAACTTCTTAGGGCTAGGGGGCAGTATTTTGAAGTTTGGATGAAAAACGTTCCCAAAGTAAACTGCCTGTTACTCAGGCCCAGAAGCTAGGATATGCATATAGCTTTGGATAGAAAACACTCTGAAGTTTCTAAAACTGTTAAAATAATGTCTGTGAGTATAACAGAACTGATATGGCAGGCAAAAACCAGAGCAAAATCCATCCGGGATGTCTGAATCAGTCATGTCACTGTTTTCAATTGGCATGCTATTCAATGCAGGGTATTTTAGCTCCCAGATTGCAGTTCCTATGGCTTCCACTAGATGTCAACAGTCTTTAGAAAAAGTTTGGAATATTCAATCATGAAAATCAAGGGAGTAAGACCACTTGTTCCTGAGTTCCCGTCAAGTGTACTGTTTTGGATTTTGCGCGTAACAGGGAATGTGCGCTCAGTTATTTTTCTCTTCTATTCAGCAGGTTATATTCCTTCTGAAATATTACAGTGTATATTCATTTTAGGGTATCTGAGTATTGATTACAAATGCTGTTTGACTTTTTTCGACAAACTTTACGGGTACTTTTGGGATATCGTTTGTCTGCATGGATGAAAGCCTTTGGGCAGGTGGATTACTGAACAAAACGCACCAACCAAACTATATGGATATAAAGAGGAACTTTATCGAACAAAAGGACCTTTTATTGTGTAACCTGGACGCTTTGATATGCCATCAGTGGAAGATCATCAAAGGTAAGGGAAGACCCCCATGAAATGGACAAAAATGAATGGCAACATATTGCCATTGGACGAAACATACACACGATGGAAAAGAGTGCCCAAATGGACGGCAGATCAATCATTTCTTATGGCAAATGCCAAATGCCAAATGTAATAACTCAAAATTACTATAGGGGGCGAGCGCGCTCCAACGGGGCAAATCATATTGCATATGTACATGAAGTCAAGACCCAAGGGTCAAATTTGGACATTTCCCCAAAAAATATCAAAATATACGCCCCCTAAAAAAGTGCTTTCTGGACCGTTTTTAGCGATTCTTTTGATTTTTTTGATAATAACACGTATATAAGATGTGTATAAACATACCTTTGTCTCATTTTATTGATTTAGTTTTATTAACTTTATTGTCCATAAGGCCTATGTTTTGTCCATTTGTAATATGTTACCATAGGAAGTCAAAAGTCAATGTCCAAATGGCATATGTTTTGTCCATTTGCAATATGTTACCATAGGAAGTCAAAAGTCAATGAACCATGTCCAAATGGCATAAGAAATGTACAAATGCAATAAGATTCCATACAAAAGTATTGAAAGTGCCAAATCATGATGTTATGTCCATTTACATATATCATCATAGGAAGTCGGCTTCCGAACCCAAAAGTCAGTGAGCAATGTCCAAATGGCATTTAAACTGACAAAATGATATATATCACTATGTTAAGCCCTCAATCATCCTATAGGGTCTATTTGTCATGTTTGATGAGAGAGAAGTGGGACTCTGTTGTTTTTTTAAAGATTTTGTGAAAAACGTCCAAAATGACCAGGGGTGCCCCCAATTGGATGGCCACAGGTGGGGGGTGCTCCCTAACCAGCCAGGGATACCTTGCACCCTCCTAAAGACATTAATATTTAAAATATGCTCATGGTTACCCATTTCAATTACCAGGTGCACGGTTGTCAATTTGCAATGTCTTACAATGGGCATTTACCCTCACAAATTTGACAGGCTCCCAAATACTGCAGAAATGCCTAATTTACTGGCCCATTGAACTCGGGATGGCCGGGCAGTGATCATGGTTCCTCTCCATCGCTCGTTGGTGTTGATTTCAGCATGTCAAATTCGTGATGTTAAAAGCCCATTGAAACATATTGCAAATGTACAGTGAAACATATTGCAAATGTACAGTACATTTGCAATATGTTTCAATGGGCTTTTAACATCACGAAT
>QNTS01000591.1:370477-394150 GCA_003317085.1 Hucho hucho
GTCTGACGGTTCTTTGATAGTTTGAACAAAAGTAACTATTGCAGGCAGTGTCTGTCTGTAAGCCCCTCACTGTGTCATTCCCCATTGACTGTGCGTGTGTGTGATTTCAGAAAATCACAGAAAATCACAGAAATCACGTAGAGCTCCGAAACCCACGTTAACGGATTCGTCTGAACACGCCGCAACTGGATCCATAACTATTTTTTGGGAAAAAAAATATTTTTCTCAACATTACGAATTGGACATTTGACAATTTATCGAAAATTAAAACAGATAAATGTCTGGTTCTTTTTTTCCTTACACCGTAGGTTCATGTACTTTGACGTAAAGCTGTCAAATTAGCGCTCTATTTCCATTTTTCACCTTTAATCCCAGAAAATGGGCCTTATCTCAAAAACCGTGAGTCCCTGACGCCATCCTGTTTCGGGGCCAACAGCCCATTTGGCCAAACCCATGCCCACCAAGTTTCGTCTTCGAAGTCTTTTCCGTTTAGGAGAAAAAGCCAGGTCAATTAGGTGTATGTTTTGTACATTTGCAATAAGAAGGCGTTCGCCATCTGGTGGGATTAACCTGAAGGGCAGAAAAATGACAAAAATGAATTTATTTTATTAAACGGACACCGAATGTCCGAGAAAGTTCGTTTGCCATCCGTGTCCCTTATGTAGGTAAGCTATTTATTTTATGCTATTTTTGAGTTTTATGACACCTCTGCTGGTTATGTTATTATGCTAATTGAGTTTTTGAGTGGGGGTGCTGTCCTCAGACAATCAAATGTTCTGCTTTCGCCGTAAAGCCTTTTTGAAATCTGACAATGCTCTTAGATTAACAAGAGTCTAAGCTTTTGAAGGGTGTGCAGTATTTGTATTTTCATGAATGTTTGAAATGAGTATTTTTGTTATTTGAATTTGGCGCTCTGCATTTCACCGGATGTTGTCAAAATCGATCCCGTTCACGGGATTGGATCCGTAACAGGTTAATGGTTAACAATTACTATTTAATTAATAGTAAGATTTTTCTGTCCTACTAATGCTGTGTTTTTATGGTTTCAACTCTAATTCCCAGCAGCTAATCTGGGCATATGGTCACTAGAGATGGCTTGAGCTGACAAATGAGTTAAAGACTGCATTACATAGACAAGAATGTGTTTTACTAGAGATAGCTTAGGAGTAGAACAATCCCTCATTGTCTCAAAATCATCCTTGGGAAACTAAGCCAGGGTGGGGTTAAGACAACAACCCTGTGCAGATAACGACCAATAGACTGGATCCCAGCCAGCGACTCAAAACAACGGCGGCGCCAGAGAAGGGGGAAACGCAGCGGTCTTCTGGTCAGGCTACGTAGACGGGCACATCGTGCACCTCTCCCGAGTATCTTACTTGCCAATGTCCAGTCTCTGGACAACAAGGTGGACAAAATCAGAGCAAGAGTTGCCTTCCAGAGAGACATCGGTGACTGCAACATTCTTTGCTTCACAGAAACATGGCTCACTCAGGACACATTATCAGAGTCGGTACAGCCACATGGTTTCTCCACAAATCGCGCCGACATAAACAAACATCTATCTGGTAAGAAGAAGGGCGGGGGTGTATGCCTTATGATTAAAGAGTTGTGGTGTGATCATAACAACATACAGGAACTCAAGTCCTTTTGTTCACCTGACATAGAATTCCTTACAATCAAATGCCGACCGCATTATCTACCAAGAGATTTCTCCTCGATTATAATCACATCTGTGTATATCCCCCCTCAAGCTGACAAATCGACGGCACTGAAAGAAATCCATTGGACTCTATGTAAACTAGAAACCACATATCCTGAGGCTGCATTTATTGTGGCTGGGGATTTTAATAAGGCTCCCTAAATTCTATCAGCATATCGAATGTGCCACCCGGGCTGGTAAAATCCGTGATCATTGTTATTCAAACTACCGTGATGCATACAAGGCTATTCTCCACCCTCCTTTCGGCAAGTCTGACCACAACTCAATTTTGTTGCTCCCAGCCTACAGACAGAAACTAAAACAGGAAACCCCCGTTCTCAGGTCTGTTCAACGCTGGTCCGACCAATCTGATTCCACGCTGCAAGATTGCTTCGAGCACGTGGACTGGGATATGTTCCGGATAGCATCGGACAACAAAATTGATGTATATGCTGATTCAGTGAGCAAGTTTATTAGCAAGTGCATTGGTGATGTTGTACCCATAGCAACTATTAAAACCTTCCCCAACCAGAAACCGTGGATTGATGGCAGCATTCGAACAAAACTGAAAGCGCGAACCACTGCTTTTAACCAGGGTAAGGCGACCGGAAACATGACTCTGCGAGGCAATCAAACAAGCTAAGCATCAATATAGAGACAAAGTAGAGTCAGAATTCAACGGCTCAGACACGAGAGGAATGTGGCAGGGTCTACAGTCAATCACGGACTACAAAAAGAAAACCAACCCCGTCGCGGACCACGACGTCCTACTCCCAGACAAACTAAACAACTTCTTTGCTCGCTTTGAGGACA
Source organism: Hucho hucho (assembly GCA_003317085.1). NCBI lineage: Eukaryota > Metazoa > Chordata > Actinopteri > Salmoniformes > Salmonidae > Hucho > Hucho hucho. Next base: position 372,990 of record QNTS01000591.1, read on the forward strand.
ATACAGTGCCATCAACACGGCCCGCTACCAAAACCTGCGGGCTCACCTTCACCACAGCCAACGTGAGTAAAACATTTAAATGTGTTAACCCTCGCAAGGCTGCTGGCCCAAATGGCATCCCTGGCCGTGTCCTCAGAGCATGCGCAGACCAGCTGGCTGGTGTGTTTACGGACATATTCAATCAGTCCCTATCCCAGTCTGCTGTTCCCACATGCTTCAAGAGGGCCACCATTGTTCCTGTTCCCAAGAAAGCTAAGGTAACTGAGCTAAATGACTATCACCCCGTAGCACTCATGTCCGTCATCATGAAGTGCTTTGAGAGACTAGTCAAGGAGCATATCACCTCCATCCTGCCAGACACCCTGGACCCACTCCAATTTGCTTACCGTCCCAATAGGTCCACAGATGACGCAATTGCAATCACACTGCATACTGCCCTAACCCATCTGGACAAGAGGAATACCTATGTAAGAATGCTGTTCATCGACTACAGCTCAGCATTTAACACCATAGTACCCTCCAAGCTCATTATTAACCTCTTAGGCAGAAGCAAGGTGATTTGGGACGCTAGCGCCCACTCCCGACACTACCCGGTGAAATGCAAGGCAAAATCCAGAAGTTGAATTATTAAACATGCACCAATATACAAGTGTTTCATACTCATCAAAAGCTCTGCTTCTTGGCAATATCACAGCGTTGTCAGATTTCAAAAAGGCTTTACGGCGAAAGCACTACATTTGATTGTTTGAGGGTAGCACCTTCAATATTTTCCATAACCATGAAATCTTTAGCCAGCGCGGTCCATAGAAAATGCATTTCACAGGGAAAACCTGTGCCTTACCTTTTGTAGAACTTCTGCAGAGGGCTTCCTAAGTGTCCAACGAAGACAATCCATGGGTATTTGGTTATAAATCTCCGTTTGGTTGGCGCCTTGTGTTCAGAAAATCCAACGTGAAGAGAACGCGTTCAACTAAACCTATAAACTTTCCCTCAACAAAACAAAAACCAATTAAAATGCATCCTTAGCTTATCTTTTATGAATAAAAGTGATAATCTTTCACTTGGATGGTCACCTAAACGTTATATAAGTCAAATAAAGTGGACCGCTCAGCCAAACGTGCGCCCAAAAACGTGTAACTGAAAAAGAGCTCCCGTCACCAAAACCGCTACCTATTGAACACATTGGTTCCGATTGCCATGAAACTTTACGTATACACTGCTGACATCCAGTGGAAGCAATAGGTACTACATTCAGTGTCCTGGTATAAAGACTTTTCTAAAGGCACTGTCTCAAAGTGAGCCATAAGCCACCAGAATGACATTTCCGGATGGAATTTTCTCTGTTTGCCTGCCAAATGAGTTCTGTTACACTCACAGACAACATGTTAACACTTTTGGAAACCTCAGAGTGTTTCCTATCCAATAGTACTAATTATGTGCATATCCTATTTTCTGAGCCTGAGTGGCAAGCATTTTACTTTGGGCACGCCAGACGCTCCAAAACCGTCACCCCAGCTGCCGCTCCTTGAGAGGTTAAGCTCGAGACCCTAGGTCTTGACCCAGCCCTGTGCAACTGGGTCCTGGACTTCCTGACGGGCCGGGCCCAGGTGGTGAGTGTAGGTAACAACATCTCCACCCCGCTGATCCTCAACACTGGGGCCCCACAAGGGTGCGTTCTCAGCCCTCTCCTGTACTCCCTGTTTACCCACGCATCCAACTCAATCATCAAGTTTGCTGATGACACTAAAGTGGTAGGCTTGATTACCAACAACGACGAGACGGCCTACAGGGAGGAGGTGAGGGCCCTCGGAGTGTGGTGTTAGGAAAATAACCTCTCACTCAACGTCAACAAAACAAAGGAGATGATCGTGGACTTCAGGAAACAGGAGAGGGAGCACCCCCTTATCCACAACGACGGGACAGTAGTGGGGAAGGTGGAAAGTTTTAAGTTCCTCGGTGTACACATCATGGACAAACTGAATTGGTCCACCCACACAGACAGTGTGGTGAAGAGGCGCACAGCGCCTCTTCAACCTCAGGAGGCTGAAGAAATTCAGCTTGTCACCAAAAACACTCACAAACTTCTACAGATGCACAATCGAGAGCATCCTTTCGGGCTGTATCACCCACAACCGTAAGGCTCTCCAGAGGGTAGTGAGGACTGAACAACGCATCACTGGGGGTAAACTACCTGCCCTCCAGGACACCTACACCACCCGATGTCACAGGAAGGCCAAAAAGATCATCAAGGACAACAACCACCCGAGCCACTGCCTGTTCACCCCGTTATCATCCAGACGGCGAGGTCAGTACAGGTGCATCAAAGCTGGGACCGAGAGACTTAAAAACAGCTTCTATCTCAAGGCCATCAGACTGTTAAACAGCCATCACTAAATCTTAGGGATAAATGGCGCACTAGCGGGCCGCTCCCGACACTACCTGGTGAAATGTAAGGCGCCAAATTCAAAATCCAAAAGTTGAATTATTAAACATTCATCAATATACAAGTGTTGCATATTCATCAAAAGCTCTGATTCTTGGCAATATCACAGCGTTGTCAGATTTCAAAAAGGCTTTACGGCGAAAGCAAAACATTTGATTGTTTGAGGATAAAAAGCCTTAAAAAGCCTTAAAAAATGTATCACTAGCCACTTTAAACATTTTTGTATATAATGTTTACATATCCGACATCACTCATATCAAATGTATACACCGTACTCTAAACCATCGACTGAATCTTGCCTGTGCCGTTTGGCCATCGACTCAAATCTCTAGCCACTTTAATAATTTAAATTGTATGAAATAAATGTATCACTAGCCACTTTAAACGATGCCATTTATATAATGTTTACATATCCTACATTACTCATCTTATATGTATATACTGTACTCCATACCATCTACTGCATCTTGCCTACGCCGGTCAGCCATCGCTCATCCATATATTTATATGTACATACTCGTATTCATTCCTTTACTCTTGTGTGTATAAGGTAGTTGTTGTGAATTTGTTAGATTACGTTTTAAGATACTACTGCATGGTCGGAACTAGAAGCACAAGCATTTCACTACACTCGCATTAACATCTGCTAACCATGTGTATGAGACAAATACAATTTGATTTGATTTGATGCCCCTTGGTCTGCATGGGAGGGGTTGGACCAACCATGACTAAGCATTCTTAGTGTGAGCTATATAAAGAACTCTGCATTTGTGTAAAGGTTAGGTTACTTTGTCCAACACTCAAGGGTGTTGGGTCAACCAGCCTCATTATTGCAATAATTAATCGATATTGAATAAAGATGATTGTTTGAAGAAATTACAAAGTCTCTCTCACTCGCTTGTGCCTTCAAACACCTGAAACACACAGTGTTCCACCTTTCCAAGTTCTCACAGATCACCTTGCTCTTCTGCACTCACAACTGTCTCCCAGTTGAAGATTGCATCAATTTCAAGACCCTGGTGCTTGTCTACGGAGCAACAAGGGGAACTGCCCCTCCCTACCTTCAGTCTATGCTCAAACTCTACACCCCAACCCAAGCACACCGTTCTGCCACTCTGGTCTCTTGGACCTCCTACCCATATGAAGGGCCTCCTCCCACTCACCCCAGTCAAAGCTTTTCTCTGTTCTGGCACCAAAATGCTGGAACAAGCTTCTTCCTAACGTCAGGACAGCTTAGCCCCTGCCTATCTTCTGAAAACATATGAAACGCCAATACCACGACGGCCCTAAAGGAACTACACTGGACTTTATGCAAACTGGAAACCACATATCCTGAGGACGCATTTATTGTAGCTGGGGATTTTTAACAAAGCACATTTTAGGAAAACTCTACCGAAGCTCTATCAACAAATTGATTGTAGTACTCGCTATGGAAAAACACAGGACCACTGCTAGTCCCCCTTTCGAGATGCCTACAAGGCCCTCCTCCACCCTCCCTTCGGCAAATCAGATCATGACTCAATTTTGCTCCAACCTTCCTATAGGCAGAAACTCAAACAGGAAGTACCCGTGCTAAGGTCTATTCTACGCTGGTCTGACCAATCAGAATCCATGCTTCAAGATTGTTTTAATCAAGAGGACTGGGATATATTCTGGGTAGCCTCTGAGAATAATATTGACGTATACACGGACACGATGACTGAGATCATCAGGAAGTGTATAGGGTATGTTGTTCCCACTGTGACTATTAGAACCTACCAAAACCAGAAACCTTGGATAGATGGCAGCATTTGCGCAAAACTGAAAGTGCGAATCACCACATTTAACCATGGCAAGGTGACTGGGAATATGGTTGAATACAAACAGTGCAGTTATTCCCTCCGTAAGGAAATCAAACAGGCAAAACGTCAGTACAGAGACAATGTGGAGTTGCAATTCAACGGCTCAGACATGAGACGTATGTGGCAGGGTCTACAGACAATCACAGATTACAAATGGAAAACCAGCCACGTTGCGGACACGCCCCGCTCCCAAGGACTGTGGGCTCTCGTTTTCCGTGGCTGACGTTAGTAAGACATTTAAGCGTGGTAACCCTTGTAAGGCTGCCAGCCCAGACGGCATCCCTAGCCACGTCCTCAGAGCATGCGCAGACCAGCTGGCTGGAGTGTTCACGGACATATTCAATCTCTCCCTATCCCAGTCTGCTGTCCCTACATGCTTCAAGATGTCCACCATTGCTCCTGTACCCAGGAAAGCAAAGGTAACTGAACTAAATGACTCTCGCCCCATAGCGCTCACTTCCGTCATTATGGAGTGCTTTGAGAGACTAGTCAAGGATCATATCACCTCTACCTTACCTGACACCCTAGACCCACTTCAATTTGTTTAGCGCCCCAATAGATCCACAGACGATGCAATCACCATCGCCCTGCACACTGCCCTATCCCATCTGGACAAGAGGAATCCCTGTGTAAGAATGCTGTTCATTGACTAAACCTCAGCATTCAACACCATAGTACCCTCCAAGCTCATCATTAACTTCTGCGGGACAGTTGAGCTAACGTGCACTAATGTGATTAGCATGACATTGTAAGTAACAAGTACATTTCCCAGGACATAGACAGGTCTTCTATGGGCAGAACGCTTAAATTCTTGTTAATCGAACTGCACTGTCCAATTTACAGTAGCTATTGCAGTGAAAAAATATCATGCTATTGTTTGAGGTAGTGCAAAACAACAAAAAACTTTTATCATGGCAACTGGTCTGATACATTTACCTCTGAAGGTAAATAATGTACTACATTCAGTAATCTTGCTGAATGTAGACAAAATGTAGCATAGTTTTGTTTGATAAAATGTAGGAACTGGGTTCTACAGTTTGAACCCATGCTGTGTCTGGCTCCACACCCACCACGGCCCGGCCATCTAGATGTGTGAAAGTTAATGTATAAGCTAATGATCCATAATGTATGACATTAATGGGAGTGTGTAAACTCACATTTTGTATTACCATATACTTTTTGTATGTTCTCTATAGTTCTCCATAGCCAGTGCTACACGCTATATGGTCTCTGTGGCCTATAGAGTTTTAGTTCTTAACCATTTCACATGTAGTGTCAGCTGCATGTTTTCTAGACTTCTTAACCATTCGAGACGTCGGCTTATCTTGGGTCTCTTTGGCATGAAATGTACATATTGTCACGGGTGGTTTTATACTCTGGAGTAGAAAAGGGCGGTTCCATCAAATCAAATCAAATTGATTTGGGAAAACGCTACCGAAGCTCCGAAAGCTTCCACCCCTCACAGCCTGGTTCCTCTCTAGGTTTATTCCTAGGTTTTGGCCTTTCTAGGGAGTTTTTCCTAGCCACCGTGCTTTTACACCTGCATTGCTTGCTGTTTGGGGTTTTAGGCTGGGTTTCTGTACAGCACTCTGTGACATCAGCTGATGTAAGAAGGGCTTTATAAATAAATTTGATTTGATTTGGTTCCATGATGCCTGATGTACTGTCTGGCTCACAGGGGTGTGGCTATTGTCCCTTCACTACTTCCTCTTCCTATCTGTTCTGCTTAGTGCTAGAGCCTCCAGACACTGTATAAAGACTGTTGACATCTAGTGGAAGCCATAGGTACTGCAGTCTCAGTCCTGGATAACATAGAAATCAATAGGCAGCCTGGAGAAAAAGGTAATGTACAAAAAACATGTTTCCTATCCAATAGTACTAATTATGTGCATATCCTATTTTCTGGGCCTGAGTGGCAGGCATTTTACTTTGGGCACGCCAGACTCTCCAAAACCGTCACCTCTGCTGCCGCTCCCTAAGAAGTTAATAAAGCCAGTTTGTTATTTAGAATAATGTGTTTCTGTTTTTAGAGGTAGAGAAACCAAAAACCCACTGTGCCTATTTTTAGAAAATTGTCAGTCCACATGTCAAGTGAAATTCCCCCATTCTATTTACCCAAGTTTTCTCTTAACTCCAGGACCGATGCAGGATTCTAGTGCCAGAGGAGAGACTCTCAGACTGAAAACGCCTCCATTAATTGCCACAGTTTAGAATACTGATAGATCAGCGTTCTAACTCCCCCTTGTGATAGTGTGGTGCAATGACAGAATGCCACCATCTACCACTAACGGTCGCGGAATGAGCTCATAACTTTTAAAGGAAGAACCACTGTAGAAATACTGCACATAGAACAGATTTGCATCTACTTAGACTTGCACAACACCGCCTTGCACACTCTTGCCTGCATCTAGCTGATCTATGGCGTAATCATTAGTCCAACAGTTGCAAATGAGTTTCTATTGGACAAATTCAGGTATATTTATCCCCATTTCGTTCCTTTTAATAAATGTTTTTCAACAGAATCGGCGGAAGGAATCCACCCCTGATCACACGCAAACAGTTCACTTTCATAGCCACGTACAAATAGCTTAATGTACTCCTTCTCGCATCTACTCATTCTCCCCCGTCCCCTTTTCCCTTCGCTTGTGGACTTCAATGCGCAACACATCTGTGACCAGGCAAAAAAACTTTACAAGCCAAACTTTCATATCGTAACTGCTACTCAGCCTACATTGTTGCCATCATATTAGCTAAAGTAACGTCATAGTCAAAATAGCTAATAGAACTAAAGCGTTAATAAACCCGCTACAATCATGCAGTGCAGTTTAGCAGTTACACCGGCGGGCCCTGGTGGCAATGAACTAGTTAAACCAAAAGCTTACCTTGACTTGGAAGAGTTCCAGTGTTGGATAGACATAGCCAGCTAGCTAACATAACATCCCTCTGAGCCGGGTGTTTGAGTAGGCTAAACTAGCTAGTTGCATTTTCTAGCTAAGTAAGCAAAAGTGAAAAAAATATTAAATATATATCTCTCTCTTGCTCCTCCATCGTTTTTGAAGACATTTGAGTCAACTACTCACCATATTGTATGCACTGTAGTGCTAGCTAGCTGTATCTTTTGCTTTCTTTCAGTGCTAGATTCATTATCTGATCCTTTGATTGGGTGGACAACACATTAATTCATGCTGCAAGAGCTCTTATAGGTTGGATGACTTCCTCCGGAAATTGTCATAATTACTGTGTAAGTCTATGGAAGGTTTTGTATTGAAGTCAATGTATCCAGTGGAGGTGCTACCTAACACAGAATGCTGTTGAGACTACTGTAAACTTTCAATGCAAGACAGTGCGTTTTAATCAATTATTTGGTGACGTGAATATATGTTGTATTGTTGGACCAAGAAGATTTTGACCAACTTTTTAAATGTTTCACTATTTTTATGAAATTCACTGAGGAGGATGGTCCTCCCCTTCCTCCTGAGGAGCCTCCACTGGTGACAACAGTGACAGAACTACGAGTGTACGCAGATAAAAAATCTGCAAGTGTAGTTGATTCACAACCGAATATTCATAGTCGTAAATGGACTTAATAATTATGAAAATAAATTATGCTTGCAAATCTTATTGAATGTACTCAACTGTCAATTTACAAGTTTGCGTCCGTTGTTACATTTTTCACACATCATGCAACCACGAACCTCAATGTGCGACCACGAAATTCAAAATACAAAGGTTGAAGCAAAATCTGTATCGCCACTACGCCTGTGTCAACACAATGACAAAGACCGGGAAGGTTTTCAAATGCCTCGCAAAGAAGGGCACCCATTGTTAGATAGGTAGAAATAAAAAGAAGCAGACATTGAATATCCCTTTGAGAATGGTGAAGTTGTTAATTACACTTTGGATCAATACACCCAGTCACTACAAAGATACAAAGACAACATTGTAGTTACTCCACAATACTAACCTAAATGTCATGCCTACTCCCGCTCCGGCACTCGCCGTCGCCGGTCTACTAACCACCGGTCCTGGCAATTATCATTATGCACACCTGCTCCCCATCATTACACACACCTGGACCTCATCATCACCTTAATTACTCCCCCTTTATTTAGCCCTCTGTAGCCTAAGTCATCAGGCAGTATTGGTTTGTTTACAAGTTCAGTATGCTACTCCTGTTTTGTTCATCTTCCTTGTCTTATTATTGAACTCACCTTCTGCAACTGCTTCCTAACTGACTGCGTAGACGTGACACTAAATGACAGAGGAAAAATAATGAGTCCTATATAGGATAAAAATATTCCAAAACATGCATCCTCTTTTGCAATAAATAAGCACTAAAGTAATACTGCAAAAAATGTGACAAAGAAATTTACGTTTTGTTCTGGATACAAACCATTATGCTTGGGGCAAATCCAACACAAAACATCAATGAGTACTACTCTTCATATTTTCAAGCATGTCGTTGGCTGCATCATGTTATGGGTAATGTATGCTTTTCATCGCTAGAGTGAAAGCTATGGTCCATTATTGATAAATCTACTTCAATCAGTGTAGATCAAGGGGAGGAGACAGGTTGGGGGGGCATTACAGAGTATTTTGTGTAGATAATTGAAAAAAATACAATCCATTTTAATCCCAGTTTGGTTGTGTAAATCTGCCACTGCCACGATGGATATCAGAAATTGGCTTCGCCAATATACCCATATCAGGCCAAAAAGAGAAGGATGAGCAGCATAAAACCACAGAGGCTGCTGCCAAGCCCAGTAGAGATGATGCTGCCGAGCTCCAGCTAGCTCCGCATGCAGAGCCTACCCACCCTTCCATAAGCCTACCCACCCTTCCAGGATAATGTCTCCATAGCCCCCTCCACCTCTGACTGTTCCTGTCAATCTTGGAACAGAGGAGCCAGCCCAGGTAAGGCTAGAATCCTACCCTAGCTGCAGGTTTTCTGTCCAAAAAAGTTAATTTAATATAAACTGGTTCTTAGGAAGAGAGTGTCTGGAATACTTGGTTATTGCAGATGCAGCATTTTGTTTCTAATGTCGAAAGTTTTGTGTTGGGTCCAATGCTAACGCAGACAAGGCCTTCACCCAACCTGGGCATTCTGGAAGCGTACCATTGATAGTACCAAAGGATTTTGCTCACCACGCATCAAGCAAGGAGCATTTGAAATGCACTGCACTGTGAAAACAAAAGTTTGAAGTTCTATGTGAACATCGGTGTCAACACTTGTTAATGACGGGCAGCTGGCAAGAAATCAACATGTATTTTTTGCCCATTGTGGACATCATTGACTTGTTTCAAACATTAACCCCTGGGAGGGACGTTGGACGCGATGGAGTCGAGGGGATGGGGGAAGTGGACTTTTTCCGTCTATGATGGAATGTACTCTCCGAAAAGACAAGGAACTTGCCAAGGTGTTTAGCACCATACCCCACCTTGCCACTTACTCGTCACATGATATTCAACATGAAATCATGGGCTCATGAGTGGGGAATCCACAGCTACATGCGAGAACAAATGTTCCACTTTGACAAATGTGAACAGTCAGCATAGAAGGAGCATGCTACACCCAAGGAAAGCATCAAGGAGGCTGCAACCCTTCTGAAAAGATACTATGAGAAACAATCTAGCTGATTGGTTTTTATCAAAAACTTAGTGGTATAGCCAGTGGTGTCATTTCAACAAAAATGTGGGGTATGAAATGGCAAAAAGACTTCCTTAGCCAGCATAGGTTTTCAACGTCTTTGCTTTAGTATGTAGGGCGCTGTCCATGGTGCTGATTGAGCGTAGCGAAAATATTGCGCCAACCTGTCAAAAACACTCTATGGTGTCTGCATTTCAACTTTTTTTGAACTAGGCTACTACTTTCAGCATTTAGTTTGCATTTTTTTATTTAGAGAGCTGTGTGCAAGCTGCATTCACATACGGTATTTCACATGTTACAAAAAGCTATTTTTATTACCAAAATGGCCTTGCTTTAGTGTGTAGGGCATTGTCCATCGTGCTGATACAGGGCAACTGAGATAGGTTGGCGCAAAATCTCTAGCCTGTCACTTCAAAAGCACTCAATCAATGGTCTCTGCATTTTAACTTTGTTTATTGTGGTATAGCGTGATATAAGCAGAATTCAATATTATTCCAATGCAAGAAACCCTAAAAAATTGTGCCCCCTCACCGATTTCAACTGCCCCCTTAGTCACTTTATCCTGGTGCCAGGTCTGGCTCAGATGACTAATGGAGTGTTTATGTTGTCCATTATAATAATAATAATAATGCTCTGTAGGGAGGAGAAAAAGGATTTTGACATTATCCCCAATGCCTCATGAGGTTTCTCCATCTCCCCTCCTGGAAAACGGCACATATCATAAACTGCTCTAACTGATGCTGACCTTCACAAGGTCAGGTAATCGCAAAGTAATTGGCGGAGTGCCAATCATTAAAAAAAATTGTTTGGAAGCCAATCCACAGACCTTTATTAGGTTTTCATAGCCTGACAACTGCAGCCAGGGCTCTGTGCCCCGCAAGGCCAAACACAGCCCATCTGATGTTAAGAAGATGGACTCTGAGAATAGTTCAGCAGCCCATCACTCTACTCCTGTTACCTTGGAGAATCACTGGCCAGGGGAGGGGAGGAGATGCGGGAGAGGAGAGAGGGGTAGGGGTGAAAGGAGATAGACCACTTGGATAGGATGAATGACAGGGTGATTAGAAGACCCTCCTCAGTTCCCTTCAGGCTTCTTATTCATTGAGAGGAAAAGGGAAAATCTAGTGTACTGCACCGGCAAGAGTTAAATTGTCAACTGGTTAAACCTGAGAAGAAACACTGATTAGAATTCAGCTCATACTGACAATAATAAACATTTCTGAGAAAAATTCTTTATACTAACTATAATGATCACTAGGGGAAAAAGAGGACGGGGTGCTCGACAACATTGTAAGTCAGGTACTGTTAGTTGCATGTTAGCACTTCACCGCTAGATATGGATTAGCACAGAAAGAAAGTAGAACTAAACAGAGTTAATTATTTTTCTTTGAAACCAGTCAATACACTGAACCATAAGCTTTCATAAGTTAACATACAAAGTAATCTTTGATGCAATACACAATACACAATATCTATAAAGCGAACACAACATAATACAAGGCACGAATAACTGTAATTATTTTCCCTTATCAAATTGTTCTCATCACAATGCTGATGTGGAGAAAACAAATCAAGGTGTTTGCTCAGCATGAAACATGTTCTGAAGAACTAACTCCGTTGTGGCATAGAGCAAAGCAAAACAAGAAATGTTCTCTATTGAAGTCTCTTGTCTTTTATGCTAAAGATAAATTAACTCTGAGGAAACAATAATTTGTGTTCCTCAAACGTTAGCCGCTCTCAAACTTGAGATGTATTGTTGTGCTTTGAGGAGACCTGTGAGTAGAGCGTGGTCATGACTACACTATTAGCGTTTGCTGTTGTCTTGCTGTCAACAGGAAACTTTAGGCTACACACAGACAATATAGTGGGGGTTCATATCTTCACACCCGTAGGACTATACATGATTGTAAAGCTTAATGAGACAGGGTTGATGTAAACACGTGTACACACTCACCTAATACTAAAATAGCTGGTAAGATTTTGGCACACGTTTTGATAACATTCCATGGGCTGTTACTTTGGCCAATTGCTCTCTCGCTGTTATGCCCAAACTTGCTTTTCTGTTTAGCACTCTATTGCACATATAGCATTTTTTTGTATTCACTGGGCAATAAGCCTGCACTAAATAATACTTGCCTATCTCAGCCTCCTATCAGTTTAGTCTTTCACGGTTTGAGTGTGAGTACCCAAACTCTGATACTAAGATATAACGCTTCATTGATCTCTGTAAAGAGGGGTGCTCCCATAACCCAAAACCCAGTGAGCCAGTGCAGAAAGCCTCTTTAGAAGGATTACAGGACTGATCCTAGCTAACGTAGTGGAGAAAGCCAGTCACATTATACTAACACAAACACACCCCCTCACAAACACAAATACAAAGCAGTAAAACAAAGTGAGTATGTACATGCTGTGTACACACCCACACATTTAGAATATCTGCCATAATTCTTTACCTCCTAAACCTGTCCAAATCAGATTTTTTATGTAGTTCCATTACCTAGTGCCTAAGCCTGTGTGGTGTGTTCCTGGACGTGTTACACCAGTGGGAAGATAGCATAATTTATGTCATGACCCAGGCTGGTTCTCAGTGTGTCTCCCAAACATAGGAATACTGCCTTGGGTATCAATACAGCATCTCTAGCACCACCTTAAAGGCTGCTGGCATTTTGCTGGGCTGCTGCTTCAAACGCAGACTAGGGTGTGTGTGTGTGTGTGTGTGTGTGTGTGTGTGTGTGCATTCATACGTGCATCCGTGTGTTAAGCATACTTCATTAATCACAAATTCTTGCCATGCTGACTGCGTTTCTCCTCCGACCCTCTGATTAATATTAACGTTGAACATGAAGAGTGACTTATGGGAAATGCAGCGAGCCATTTGTCATGTTGACCTCTGGGAAGAGCCTCTCCGCTGTGGTGTTTGTCCCCCCAGGGGAGGTATCTGTGGAGCATAAATATTCAAGATATTCCCAGGCTGAGAATGACTGCTTTGGCCTTCATGTGGATGGCATGGCGGGTGCATATAGTTGTTATGGTATCTAACGAGAGATTAGGCCATTTTTCAGAATGAGAAAACCATCTGCCAATCTGACCAATCTGCCAAGAGTGTCCCCTTCAGAACACAATGATTCTTTAAAACAACAGCATCAACATCATGCTTATGGTACTGTGGTAAACAACACACATAAATATTGTAGTATGATATGCTTCATATAAGACACAGACTAGAAACTAATTGTTTCAGATAAAGTAGTGTTTGAGACAAAATGGTGCTCACTATCTCCTAGCCTACTTTGCAGTATCTACATTTTTTTGTGTTATTTATTACTTTATTGAATGATAAATCATTTCGCTATGGATAGCAGTGTACGTATTCTGAGGTTAGCGTTAGCCTAGTTCTAGCATGTCAGCTACAGTACACTGTAAAAAATTAAGTCACAAAACACCATGATTGTGTAATGAAACCATGAAAGTAGTGCACCTACGCTGATATCTGGTGTTTGGAGGGTGTTTGAATGTAAGTGCATCTCTGGGGCGGCAGGTATCCTAGTGGTTAGAGCGTTGGGCCAGTAACCGCAAGTTTGCTAGATTGAATCCCAGAGCTGACAAGGTAAAAATCTGTCGTTCTGCCCCTGAACAAGGTAGTTAACCCACTAAGCCATCAATGTAAATAAGAATTTGTTTTTAACTGACTTGCCTGGTTAAATATATATATATATATGTGTATATATATATATATATATATTTTGAAAGTGCTTTAATACACAGAATGTGTTTTAAAACAGAAATGAAGTACTCTGAAACACCTAAAGTGGTTCTTCAACCTGAATATTGGTGTTTTTAAGAGAGTGTTGTGGAAACACTTTTTGGCATTTCAGTGCATGTAAAAGACAACATCAAAACAAAAAAAAATGTTTTTGATGAAAGAAATGAAAGCTGAAATAAATCATTCTCTCTACTATTATTCTGACATTTCACATTCTTAAAATAAAGTGGTAATCATAACTGACCTAAAACAGGGAATTTTTACTAGGATTAAATGTCAGGAATTGTGAAAAACTGAGTTTAAATGTATTTGGCTAAGGTGTATGTAAACTTCCAACTTCAACTGTATGTACGGTCCCTCAGTCGAGCAGTGAATTTCAGACACATATTCAACAAAAGACCAGGGAGGTTTTCCAATTCCAATATTAATTACACTTTGGATGGTGTATTAATACACCCAGTCACTACAAAGATACAGGCGTTCTTCCTAATTCAGTTGCCGGAGAGGAAGGAAACCGCTCAGGGATTTCATCATGAGGCCAACAGTTACAGAGTTTAATGGCTGTGATAGGAGAAAACTGAGGATGGATGAACATTGTAGTTGCTCCACAATACTAACTTAATTGACAGAGTGAAAAGATGCAGGCATGTACAGAATAAAAGTATTTCAAAACAAAGAAATGTGGCAGAGAAATGAACTTTTTGTCCTGAATACAAAGTGTTTTTTGGAGAAAATCCATTACTGAGTCCCACTCTCCATATTTTCAAGCATAGTGGTGGCTGCATCATGTTATGGGTATGCATGTAATCGTTTAAGACTGGGGAGTTTTTCAGGCAAAAAAAAAATGGAATGGAGCACAGGGAAAATCCTAGAGGAAAACCTGTTTCAGTATGCTTTCCACCAGACACTAGGGGATTAATTCACTTTTCAGCAACATTAACCTGAAATACAAGGCCAAATCTACACTGGAGTTGCTTACCAAGAAGACTGTGAATGTTCCTGAATGGCCGAGTTACAGTTTTGACTTAAATTGGCTTGAAATCCATGATCAACAACCAATTTGACAGTTTAAAGAATTTTGAAAGAATATTGGGCAAATGTTGCACAATCCAGGTGTTGAAAGCTCTTAGAGACTTACCCAGAAATACTCACAGCTGTAATCGCTGCCAAAATTGCTTCTAATCAAATCAAAATCAAATCAAATTGTATTTGTCACATACACATGGTTAGCAGATGTTAATGTGAGTGTAGCGAATTGCTTGTGCTTCTAGTTCCAACAGTGCAGTAATATCTAAAAAGTAATCTAACAAATGCACAACTATTTTATACACACAAATGTAGAGGGATGGAATAAGAATATGTACATATAAATATATGAATGAGCGATGGCTGTGCGGCATAGGCAAGATGCAATAGATATACATATGAGATGAGTAATGTAGGATATGTAAACATTATTAAAGTGCCATTATTTAAAGTGACTAGTGATACCTTTATTAAATCCATTTATAAAAGTGGCCAGTGATTTGGGTCTGTATGTTGGCAGCAGCCATGTTAGTGATGGCTGTTAAGCAATCTGATGGCTTTGAGATAGAAGCTGTTTTTCAGTCTCGGTCCCAGCTTTGATGCACCTGTACTGACCTCACCTTCTGGATGATAGCGGGGTGAACAGGCAGTGGCTCGGGTGGTTGTTGTCCTTGATTACCTTTTTGCCTTCCTGTGAGATTGGGTGCTGTAGGTGTCCTGGAGGGCAGGTAGTTTGCCCCCGGTGATGCGTTGTGTAGACCGCACTACCCTCTGGAGAGCCTTGCGGTTGAGGGCGGTGCAGTTGCCGTACCAGGCAGTGATACAGCCTGACAGGGTGCTCTCGGTTGTGTATCTGTAAAAGTTTGTGAGGGATTTATGTGACAAGCCACATTTCTTCAGCCTCCTGCTGTTGAGCCTTCTTCACCACGCTGTCTGTGTGGGTGGACCATTTCAGTTTGTCCGTGATGTGTAAACCAAGGAACTTAAAACTTTCTCCACTACTGTCCCATTGATGTGGATAGGGGGTGCTCCCTCTGCTGTTTCATGAAGTCCACGATCATCTCGTTTGTTTTGTTGACATTAAGTGAGAGGTTGTTTTCCTGACACCACACTCTGAGTGCCCTCACCTCCTCCCTATAGGCTACAAGATATTGACTCAGGAGTGTGAGTACTTATGGAACATGTTTTCACTTTGTCATTATGGGGTATTGTGTGTAGATGGGTGAGATGTAATCCATTTTGAATTCAGGCTGCAACACAACACAATTTGGAATAAGTCAAGGGGTATGAATACTTTCTGAAGGCACTGTACCTGACATGATGGCAGTGGGAGGAGGCAAACGTGTCTCACAGGCGACCGTTTACAAGGCTGTCATTAATCAGGTCGAGAAAACAACTTTTAACGAGTTGATAAACCACCCTGCAACCTCAGTAGAAAGTCATCTCCAGACCTACTGTCCGTTCAAGAATACATGAAGCTGCCAGTCACATGAGGAAGACTGTGATGGTGCACCTCGGTAGAGTCAATTATGTTGGCACCACCACCCATTGTTGGACAGCTCATCAAATAAGTTACATCGGGGTCACATCGCACTGGATTGATGAAGAAACCCCGGAGAGAAGATCCGCTGCACTTGCTTGCAAGAAGTTGGAGGGTCCCACACCTTCGACGTGCTTGCAGGTGCCTTTGATGACATCCATTGTGCATACAGGATCAGGGAGGAAGTGGTAAGAACCACAACTGACAGTGGATCGAACTTCATCGAAGCATTCAATGTTTTTGGTGAGCAGAACTAGGCAGAAGTAGTGGAAGCACCAGACCCAGATGCAGAAGAGACTGCAGAGCAGGTTGAGTACCAAAACACATTTTCCATGCTCAAAGATGACAGTGGCCTAGAGTATCAACTCCCTTAGCATCAACGGTGTGCGTGTCACCTGCTGAACCTCATTGCAATGACAGATTCTGTCCTGGCAGAAGGGAATAGTAACTGCTACAAATGGTTGTCTAATTCAGCCTTTGCCAAATGCCAAGCCATGTGGAATAAAACTTGGCAGTCAACCTTGGCTGCTGAAGTTGTAGAGCAGTGGTCACCAACTGGTCGATTGCAATCGACTGGTCGATCTCCAAGGCATTCTTAGTGGAAAGACAAACATTTCTGTAAAAAACCCAAATGATAAAACCTTGCGTTCCTATTTTTATTTATTTGTCTAGTGCTGTTGGCGGAAGTTGCACCCGATTCAGCTGGCGTGCGTGCTGGGTAGGCAAAGTTTGCCCATATTGAACCATTTCATGTGTCTGAAGGTACAAACTCTGCCTTCCTGGTTGGCACAGAGAGAAAATCAAGAGCACTATATGCCTACCATTGGCCAATCGGATGGCTCAGATTACCGTGTCTGCAGTAAGGTAGCAGGCATAAAAGAAAGTTCAAGCAAGGTTGATACTGTGAGATTTCAAAATGTTTGAACCATGACTAGAGAGAGACTGTCAACGAATACAGCAAAGAGCTGCTGTTTTTATGACTGAGTTCATGTTAAAGTTCTTACTCACAATATCAAAACTTTTTATTCAACACTTATACAAGCCATAATATGTGGGTTCTTCCTACTTCCACTCGTGCTACAACCAGCACTGCAGCTGTAATGAATAAGTAGGAAAGTGTATCGATAGGCTTGCGTTGTTATTATTAGTGGCTTGGGTCTTTTTTAATATCAAAAAATATTTCACTATCTGTTCATAGGAGTAATAACATTCATTTGTGAGTTTCGCTATCAGCTGGAAGACGGTGTCCCTTTTTGGACAGTGTCAGCAGAGGAAAGGGAGAGCAGAGGGAAAGGTCAGACCCTCACTCTGCTGCTCTTTCTCTCCTCTGAGACTGACCATCAGATGCATCCACCTGAAAAATAAAAATGAAAAGCTAATAATTTAAATGTACACTCACTCAGTTGTGCCTCACAAGTAATGCAACAATGGATCTATTACCGGTGTGATCATATAGCCTACCTCAAAATGTGAAATATAATTATAAAAAATGGTCCGAACAATAATGCACTGGCAGGGCAATTCAAGCAAAGCCAATATGTAGTGATAATATATTGGGCCTATAGCCTACTGCACAAACCTTATTGGCACAGTACGGTTTTGAATATGTTAGTGTTGCATAGGCTTTGTTTAAGTTATGTTAAACAAAAATCTGAGCGGTAGATGTCGACTTTCATTTTGACTCCGGAAAGTGATCTTGACTCAGAAAAGGTTTTTGACCACTGTTGTAGAGGATGAGTGTGCCCCTCCTCAAGAAACCAACACTCGACTCATCTAACGTCAAAAACTATAGACCTGCACCCCTTCTTTCTTTTCTTTCCAAAACAATTGAACGTGCTGTCTCTGTTTAACTTTCTCGTTATCTCTCTCAGAACGATCTTCTTGACCCTAACCAATCAGGATTCAAGACGGGTCACTCAACCGAAATTGCTCTTCTTTGTGTCACGGAGGCTCTCCGAACTGCCAAAGGCTATGCACACTCTTGTATTTCATCCTACCTGGCAGGTCACTCCTACCAGGTGACGTGGAGCGGATTAATGTCTGCACCACATACTCTCACTACTGGTGTCCCCCAGGACTTGGTTCTAGGCCCTCTCCTCTTGCTATACCCTAAGTCACTCGGCTCCGTCATATCCTCATATGGTCTCTCCTATCATTGCTATGTGGATGACACTCAACTACTTTTCTCCTTCCCCCCTTCTATCACCCAGGTGGCGACACGCATCTCTGCGTGCCTGGCAGATATCTCAACTTGGATGTCGGCCGACCATCTCAAGCTCAACCTCGACAAGACGGAACTGCTCTTCCGCCCAGGGAAGGCCTGCCTGCTCAAAGACATCTCCTTCACGGTTGACAACTCCACAGTGTCGCCCTCCCATAGTGCAAAGAACCTTGGTGTGACACTGGACAACACCCTGTCATTCTCTGCAAACATCAAAGCAGTGACCCGCTCATGCAGGTTCCTGCTCTACAACATCCGTAGAGTATGACCCTACTTCACACAGGAAGCGGCCTGTGATATGTGGTTGTCCCACCTAGCTATCTTAAGATGAATGCACTAAGTCGCTCTGGATAAGAGCGTCTGCTAAATGACTAAAATGTAAAATGTAAATCTGTAGAGCATCTACAGATGGAGATTCCGGACTATCCAAATAAAGTGTGACCTACTTATCTACTGTACATCTACCAGGGTTGACATTCAAAAAAATATTTTAACAGATTTTATCCCAAAGAAAATATAAAAAAATTTTGTTTTCTAACTATTTGTGATATAGGTTGTGTTTTTACCTTATGCATAATTTATTAGTGGCACATTGTCGAGTGAAAGAAAATTGAGCTGGAGTATTTTAATCTATTAATATCAAGTAAATAAAAACTTTGAACTTGAACAGATACGAATACTTCTGTATTGAGAAACAAATATTTCCATAGACCTAATAGGAAAATATTGGCATGGCTGTGATTCTCAGTCTACAGCTCTGTTGACACTGGGAAGGAAATGCAACCGAGGTAACACAACAATGGATACAATCAAGCACATTAAAGGATTAGGGCTGGATCTGTAAGGTTGAACGGTAGAAACTCTACAGTGTTTAGAAAACACTTTTTTGGCTTTTTTATTCAGAGCCAGAAGCAGAAGTCCCAGTTCAATATTGTGGCTCATAGTCCTACTGACGTCTTACTACACCATATGCAATCAGATTAGCCGCAAGTTATATCTAGAGCAGTCCTGGACAACTCCAGTCCTCGGGGGCCTGATTGGTGTCACACTTTTGCCCCAGTCCCAGCTAACACACCTGACTTCAATATTCAACTAATCATGATCTTCAGTTTAGAATGCAATTAGTTTAAATCAGCTATGTTTGCTAGGGATGGGGGGAAAGTGTGATACCCATCAGGCCCCCAAGTACTGGAATTGCCCAGGCTTGATCTAGAGGGCTTGTCTCTCTGATCTCAATGCCCAAAACATGCACAACACTATTCTTCTGTAGTGCCTATTGGCCTGTCCCATAATGATTTACAACACAGTTACATATATATATCTTTTTTTAACTCTGCCCTGCCTTGCATGGTCCCTACAGTGGCTTGCGAAAGTATTCATCCCCCTTGGCATTTTACTATTTTGTTGCCTCACAACCTGAAATAAAACTCTTTTGGGGGGGGGGGGGTTGTATCATTTGATTTACACAACATGCCTACCACTTTGAAGATCCAAATTTTTTTCCTTGTGAAACAAACAAGAAATATGACAAAAAAACAGAAAACTTGAGCGTGCATAACTACTCACCCCCCCAAAGACAATACTTTGTTGAGCCACCTTTTGCAGTAATTACAGCTGCAAGTCTCTTGGGGTATGTCTCTATAAGCTTGGCACATCTAGCCACAGGAATTTTTGCCCATTCTTCAAGGCAAAACTGATCCAGCTCCTTCAAGTTGGATGGGTTCCGCTGGTGTACAGCAATCTTTAAGTCATACCACAGATTCTCAATTGGATTGAGGTCTGGGCTTTGACTAGGCCATTCCAAGACATTTAAATGTTTCCCCTTAACCTCTTAGGGATAAACGGCGCGCTAGCGGGCCGCTCCCGACACTACCCGGTAAAATGTAAGGCGCCAAATTCAAAATCCAAAGGTTGAATTATTAAACATTCATCAATATACAAGTGTTGCATAGTCATCAAAAGCTCTGATTCTTGGCAATATCACAGCGTTGTCAGATTTCAAAAAGGCTTTATGGTGAAAGCACAACATTTGATTGTTTGAGGATAGCACCTCTAATATTTATGCATTAGCATAAATTCATATCCAGCGCGGATCACACAAAATCCATATAAGAGCTAAAATAAATCACTTACCTTTCGAAGAACTTCTGCTGAGGGCATCCTGTCACGGTTCATGAATTCACCGGCTCTCTCTGTGCGTGTGTGTGCGAGTGTGGGTGTGGCCGCTGATTGCCACTCTGCTTGTTGTCAGCGCCAGCTGACACTCATTAGGTGTGCCTATTTATACTCGTTGTCTTGGTCTTGTGTTTGTCAGTTCGTTGTCTTGTTTCCCTGTGCGTGTGTTTCTCTCCAGGCCGAGTTCTGTGTTCTCCTATGGTTCTGTTCTCCGCTGGACTCTTCGTTCGCCCTCGCTCCTGTGGAGGTCTCTATGCTGGGCACGTTCAGGATCGCCAGTCTGGGAATTCCTCTTCACTCACTGACATTACGGAGGATTGGTTTTCCCTTGCAGCCTCGGCGCTGCTAAGACCTAGACATTTCCTGACACCCTCGATTACCTGTTACTTACCTCCTGAATTGCTTCAATAAATGTTGAACTTGACTCGCTATTGAATCCTCCGTCCTTTCACGTGACAGAACGAACTGACCAACCATGGATTCAGCGAGTGCGC
The DNA here is from genome assembly GCA_003317085.1 of Hucho hucho. Classification (NCBI taxonomy): domain Eukaryota; kingdom Metazoa; phylum Chordata; class Actinopteri; order Salmoniformes; family Salmonidae; genus Hucho; species Hucho hucho. Next base: position 394,140 of record QNTS01000591.1, read on the forward strand.
CGGAGCTAACA
>QNTS01000591.1:415160-467049 GCA_003317085.1 Hucho hucho
TTAACTTCTTAGGGAGCGGCTCCCGAGGTGACGGTTTTGGAGAGTCTGGCGTGCCCAAAGTAAAATGCCTCCCACTCAGGCCCAGAAAATAGGATATGCACATAATTAGTACTATTGGATAGGAAACACTCTGAAGTTTCTAAGAGTGTTAAAATATTGTCTGTGAGTATAACAGAACGGATATAGCAGGCGAAAACCCGAGGAATTTCTGTCCTGGAAAAAGTGTATTTGACACATTGCCTCATTTTGAACCCCTCCCTATTGAAAATGACCATATATGGGAGTAAGATTGCAGTACCTATTGCTTCCACTGGATGTCAACAGTCTCTAGACAGTGTTTGATGATGTTTAGTTGCTCTGGATGGTAATAGAAGAAGAATTTCGAAGTGGTCATTGGATGTAAACAGAAGAGGATGCGTGTTCACGGGCTTGCGCGCGCTGTGGTTTTTTCCTTTCCTATCGCCCAGTTTATAATATTAAATATTATACTAAATATACATAAAAGTGTTCCTAAGGATACATTATCAATGATGTTTGATTGTTCTTGGACTGTGTATAGGTATAGGTTGAACGAGTTCTCTTCACGGTTCAATGGGCGAGTGGACGCTGTATTTTATGAACATAATGCGCCAACCAAACGGAGATTTATGGATATAATGAATGAATTTTTCTAACAAAAGAACCATTGGATGTCTTCGTTGGACACTTGGGAAGCCCTCAGCAGAAGTTCTTCAAAAGGTAAGGGATTTGTTTTCGCTGTGAAATGTGTTTTGTGTGAACTGCGATGGTTTATGAATTTATGCTAATGGCAAATATTGGATGTGCTACCCTCAAACAATCAAATGTAGTGCTTTCGCCGTAAAGCCTTTTTGAAATCTGACAACGCTGTGATATTGCCAAGAAGCAGAGCTTTTGATGACTATGCAACACTTGTATATTGATGAATGTTTAATAATTCAACTTTTGGATTTTGAATTTGGCGCCTTGCATTTCACCGGGTAGTGCCCCACCACTCCCTAAGTAGTTAATAACGTCTTCCTGTTGAAACCATCTTGCAAGAAAACATCCCTACAATGGATGATCAAACTGATTTAAAATCTTACATTAAAGGTATCTTGATAAGTTTCTATAGATTTTGTGATTATACTGTACATGTTTTTCAACATGATGCTGAAGATGAACAGATATCACAGGTACAAAGTCCTAGTGAGTCTGACAGGTCTGAGCGACTGATTCAACCACCATGGACTTGTTATGCTGTCCTAATATGGGCACAGTACATATGGCTAATCAATAGATACAGTAGTTAAAGAGGCAATATGCGATTGATACATACATTTTTAAACTTTTAAATGAATAACATACACCCATTGATTTTTGATTAATATAACTTATAATTGCCTCATGAGTCTATTTTAGCTGTCATGCTGGATCAGAACCCAAAATATAAGGTTGTTTTACTGCATTGTGTGTAAATAATGTAAATGTAAATAAACAATGTATAGCTTCAAAACATGATTAAAACAATAATTTTGATTGCATGAATGGTCAGGCTTTGCATCCATAGCTCTGTCTATGAATTTGAGAGTGGTTATATTTCTACAGCCCCATCTCTCAGCTGTTTAAAAGAAACGGTGGTGGGGTTAATACTTTGTTATTGTTTGAACTTAAGATTGCACTTTGAATGATGGAAGTAGACAAGACATGAGCAGCAGAATGTCCCATCTTCAGTGTGCTGGGCTTCTCTGCTAGCGGGGTGTTGGTCTGGCTGATTCCAAATCTGTTGAGCGGGATCTTCTGCTGTCTCTGTAGGCCTTTTAATTACATACTAAACTCTGGGCTTTACAGTCTGGGTGTCTGGTCTGGAGAACACCAGTGGCCAAGCAGGCCAAGACATTGGCCAGCCTCACAATCACACAGATTAAACCCACTCAGTCTCTCTGTAAATTAACTTGCTCGCATCAAATGTTTTCATTGTCTACGGGCTCAGTGGTGTTTTCTTGATTCAATCTTGTTCTGAGGACAGCTCTGCCTCAAGGGCAGAACCAATGTTGCATTTTGTAAAAAAATAAATGAGGCCAGACAAGAGGCTTGCATGTCCTATATGTCTTTGTTGATATGAGGTGTAAAATGAGCCCTAGGCATTATCTTTGCTTAAAAACCGTATCCTGACTTTTAAATAGCACTGAATTGGGAAGCCTTTACAAATGTGTAAACATTGTGAATGAGAGAGCCACTGTGGATCAAATGCATACAATGTGGCTTGTAGTAGGCATTTCAGTTCAGAATAAATCTGGAGTAAACCCTCTTGCCATGGAACATGGAAGGACTAACAGACACACAAGTCTGCAGGGAATAATGGAAATGTCGAGCTGATCATCAGCACACAATTATAAGTAATGCAACAAAAACTTCCTTAGGCAAAGATATGTACATGTAAACATGAATTGATTAATGTTTTTTGCCTTCTGCTTTATAGGGGAATTGAATCAGTCCATTCTATATGAGACCTGGTGAAATTGTTAAAAGCTACCTGCATCCCCAACATGCTGTAATTAATTCCCGGTAAGTAAGAGTAGAGTAGAGTGACAAGACTTCCTGAGCATTGTGATGTCTGTGCTGTGAGGTAGCTGCATTGCCTTTCACATTTCATTAGCGGTTGATTGCTTTCTATCCCCATATTTCCCTACTTCCAGTGGGATTATTAAACTGTAATGAGGACAGAGGATTCCTCAATGATAATCACTAATTCCACACCACATATTATGATTGGCAGCAATGCAGTTCTTCTCCTTTTTGGGGTTGGGGTTCTGTGAGAAAGAATAAATGGAGATTAAGAAGGCCTCTATTGTTCCTAACATTCTCCATTTGGTTGGATCCCAATGTCTAGGTGCAATAAAATTAATATATTAGGCCAAAATGCTGATGGTAAGTAACCGAACTGGCACAATATCGTTGTGAATAGTAATACCTAGTTAGTTACATATACACTGAGTGTACAAAACATTAAGAACACCTGCTCTTTCCATGACATAGACTGACCAGGTGAATCCAGGTGAAAGCTATGATCTCTTATTGATATCCCTTCTTTAACCATTTATGGAGCGGCAGCAGAGGTGACGGTTTTGGAGAGTCCGGCATGCCCAAAGTAAAATGCCTGCCACTCAGGCCCAGAAACTAGGATATGCACATAATTAGTACTATTGGATAGGAAACACTCTGAAGTTAAAATAATGTCTGTGAGTATAACAAAACTGATATAGCAGGCGAAAGCCCGAGGAAAATCCATCCGGATTTGCAGTTCTTTTTTAGATGACCTTTTTCTCTGGGCTGCCTATGGGATTTAATGTTATCTAGGACTCAGACTGCAGTACCTATGGCTTCCACTTGACGTCAACAGTCTTTAGACAGGGTTTCATGACGTTAAGTTGAATTAGAAGTGAATATAAGAAGAATTTAGAAGTGGACCAAGGAAGTCAATAGAATGACTTGCGCGTTCACGGTCTCGCGCGCTCTTTGTTTTTTTCCTTTCCTATCATTCAGGTTATCATCCGGTTGAAATATTATAGTAAATATACATAAAAGTGTACCTAAGGATACATTATAAATGATGTATGATTTGTTTGGACAAAGTTGATAGGTATAATTTGAACGCTTTCTCTTCACGGTTCAATGGGCGACTCAACGGTGGATTTTCTGAACATAACGCGCCAACCAAACAGAGATTTATGGATATAATAAATGACTTTTTCTAACAAAAGAACCATTGGATGTCTTGGACACTTGGGATGCCCTCAGCAGAAGTTCTTCGAAAGGTAAGTGATTTATTTTAGCTCTTATATGGGTTTTGTGTGACCCGCGATGGTTATGAATTCATGCTAATGCACAAATATTAGAGGTGCTATCCTCAAACAATCAAATGTTGTGCTTTCGCCGTAAAGCCTTTTTTAAAACTGACAACTCTGTGATATTGCCAAGAATCAGAGCTTTTGATGACTATGCAACACTTGTATATTGATGAATGTTTAATAATTCAACTTTTGGATTTTGAATTTGGCGCTTTACATTTCACCGGGTAGTGTCGGGAACGGACCGCTAGCGTGCCAGGTTATCCCTAAGAGGTTAATCCACTTCAATCAGTGTAGACAAAGGGGAGGAGACAGGTTAAAGAAGGATTTCTAAGCTTTGAGACAATTCTGATATGGATTGTGTATGTGTGCCATTCAGATGTTGAATGGGCAAGGCAAAGGATTTAAGTGCATTTGAACGGTTATGGTACTAAGTGCCAGTTGCACCAGTTTTTGTCAAGAACTGCAAAGCTATTGGGTTTTTCACGCTTAATAGTTTCCCATGTGTATCAAGAATGGTCCACCACCCAAACGACATCCAGCCAACTTGACAACTGTGGGAAGCATTGGAGTCAACATGGGCCAGCATCCCTGTGGACCACTTTTGGCACCTTGTAGTGCCCATGCCCTGACAAATTGAGTCTGTAAAAAGGGGATGACACTCAATATTAGTAAGGTGTTCTTAATGTTTTGTGCACTCAGTGTACATCAACATATACATTTGAGAACTGTATGTCCTAGCTGGTAAAAAGGAGTGGTAAAATAAGTGGTCTTTATTTATTTGTAGTGCTCTGGACAAGTTGGACTTCTCTGGCCAAATGTGGTGGTTAATGTTGGAAATTATGTGAGAGCATGTGGAAATTTAAGCGGGAGAATCAGAATATTAATAATACTGCAAACAAAAAGACAACATGTTTAATTTGATAATTTTTTTATACACCTTTTCTTTATTTCATCACCTGAGGAAGAGAGAGGGGGGAAAAAGATTGACACCAACCTAAGGAGTACTATCATTCTATGGATTTAAGAAGAACTTCATGTAAGATTTTTCTTTCTTCTGATTTTCAGTTGCCTGGTTACCAGTTGAGTCTGGGCTCTCCGATAACTACCTCTGTGCTTGCTGGGAGCTTTTCATTCCAACACAGGAACTACATGAAACCCAGCCAGACTTTTAATGAACTGTCAATAGGGAGACCAAAGACTGTTGGAATACAGAGTCTCTACATTTACAAAAGCAACATGACAACAAGGCATGCTACTTTGTTAAATAAAAAATCCAATTCCAACTGTAGTCGTTAATACTATGTATGGTGTGTTGTGCCAATACAAAAGCGAAATCAAGTGTTCTTTACTGTGATGCGGTGTGTGTTATATTATTTGCATTCATCACCATTTGAGGATCATTCACTATATATGTTGGTACCCCGTGTGAGGATTATTCTCTACATATTTTAGAGTTTGATTCTATATAGTGTGTATACGTGTATACGTGTTTAACAACATGCGCACATTTACGTAATTGAGAATCCACTGGGCTGATGAAGCCAGTCAGTGATGGCTGTATCAGGTGGAGTGCTAGAGGTCAGAGCCCCGATGAGTGCTGTGCAACACAATGATGATGGAGGCCAAACTACACTATGCTTCCAGAAAGAGAGACTCATCATTTGCATCTATTCACCTGTTGTCTTTATATGGGTTCAGCCTTGTTAGTTCTTCACTGAGGGCCCATCTACTGTAAACCAGACAAACCAGCCATAGACAGTGTTATGGTCTTGTTAATTACTTATGTCCACTTTAAGGACAGAGCGCCCATGGTTAGGTGCAGTGTATGCATGTTGTTATGCTTGTATTGTTGACTATTTCAGTACATGTGAAGCTCAAGTTCACATGCTTGTATTCAGTCTTCCTTATTAGATCCATAAGTAATACGAATTAAGACACTACATTCGCAACATGAATGATTACCTACAGTGTGCATCACAAATTCAGATGGCGCTCGTAGAAAGAGAGGAAGATTTAGACTCCGTAGCATAGCAGGTAGCAAGCAAGTATTGACACAGCTTACGGAAGGAGTGCTGACGAAAACGAGGCGGCAGATCAAAATCAGAGCTGGAGGTAAAGAGAACAATGGCTAGCATCTGGAAAATATGTGTTTTTGGATACAAGCAAGAAAATGGGGCAACTTACATTGAATGACTGGAACAGTACTTAATTGCAAATAACATTGCTGACAACAAAAGAGTACCAGCATTGTTGAGTTTGATTTGCTCAAAAATGTACAGTTTGCTAAAAGATCTGACTGCCCCTCCAACGCCCTCCAATAAAACATTCACAGAGAATGTGGACGTATTGCAATGATACGTGTATCATTATGCACCATCATATTCCTCCAAAATTTATTTGTCACACTAATGCAAAAAACATGAAATAACCACAGGAGCATATCATAGCTGAAAAATATGAGTATTTCTGGACTTACACTAACGGGGCATATATTTGTCATATATAATATCTGGAAAAGACTGATTGTTTACCGGAGGAAACTGAAAGCACATTTACTGCTTCGCTAGTTTTTATTTTCTTTAATGGCTGCTTCCACTTACACCTCAACATTCACATATATGGTGCTGGCTATGGATAGATAATCAAACATTCATCATATCTTTCCATCTGTGAATCTGTGAATTAGTGACTTAGCGACTTATTAGCAATAATAAAACTTCTTAAGTAACTAGGTTCTGACAAATACAGTAAAATGTTTGAAGTTTTACAAGACTTTAGAGCAGAGATAAACCTGGAGCAGACTGCACCTATCCTCTCCATTGAATATCTACTGATACCTTAAAGTAAGATGAAAAAATAATTTAGGGGCTCCTGTAAATAAGGGACATTAATTTACGAGGACCTAAGGAATTATTATTATTATTACTGGTTCACAACACCCTATTAGATCCAGTCATTTGCAGAGAGTCTGTCTGATATATATATATATATATATTTTCCATAAACCTGATTGATGAACAGAGGGATCTGTGTCCATACCAAATTCTGGGGAGGAAGGTAAAAACCTATGCATATTTTACCCACAGGGGAGAGAATCTATAAAACATGAGGGAATCCTTGCATTGTGCAAAGCAGACTACAAGGAAATGCTCTAGCTAAGCTCTGTTCATAAGGTTTTTCACCTTTTCTAATAAAATTAATTTAAATAAAATGTATATATTTTGTAATTAAAACATGTAATTCATATATATTTTTTAAATATGTTATCTGTTTTATAAAAGCAATAAGGCACTTGAACCTGTGAATTATTGTGAATAACACATGGCTAAGGGCTGTTTCCCGGCACTCCACTTCACGTCATGCTGAAGAACAGAGCTTAGCCGTGTGTTATTCAGGACAATCCACAGCTTCTCATGCCTTGTTGCTTAAATACATGCCATGAATTAGCATGTCTCCAACCATGCAGTAGGGCTACATCCATCTGGTAGATAACCATTTGAGTTAACCAAGTCAACAGCAATACCATCAACAGCAATACAATTTCAGAGATCAGATCTAGCACCATTATTAGAGAAATCCCACTAGCAAAGCAGGCCTTTTTTAATGTAAATGGCGAGACCTATCTACCGTTCCTATTTCAAATCAAATCAAATCAAATTTTATTTGTCACATACACATGGTTAGCAGATGTTAATGCGAGTGTAGCAAAATGCTTGTGCTTCTAGTTCCGACCATGCAGTAGTATCTAACAAGTAATCTAACAAATTCACAACAACGACCTTATACACACAAGAGTAAAGGAATGAATACGAGAATGTACATATAAATATATGGATGAGCGATGGCTGACCGGCATAGGCAAGATGCAGTAGATGGTATGGTGTACAGTATATACACATATATATATATATATATATATATATGAGATGAGTAATGTAGGATATGTAAACATTATATAAATGGCATTGTTTAAAGTGGCTAGCGATACATTATTTCATCCAATTATAATTATTAAAGTGGCTAGAGATTTGGGTCGATGGCCGAACGGCATAGGCAAGATACAGTAGATGGTTTAGAGTACAGTGTATACATTTGATATGAGTATGTCAGATACGTAAACATTATATACAAAATTGTTTAAAGTGGCTAGTGATACATTTGTTACATCCAATTCCTATGTTTAAAGTGGCTAGAGATTTAAGTCAGTATGTTGGCAGCAGCCACTCAATGTTAGTGATGGCTGTTTAACAGTCTGATGGCCTTGAGGTAGAAGCTGTTTTTCAGTCTCTCGGTCCCAGCTTTGATGCACCTGTANCGCCTTCTGGATGATAGCGGGGTGAACAGGCAGTGGCTCGGGTGGTTGTTGTCCTTGATGATCTTTTTGGCCTTTCTGTGACATCGGGTGGTGTAGGTGTCCTGGAGGGCAGGTAGTTTACCCCCGGTGATGCGCTGTGCAGTCCTCACTACCCTCTGGAGAGCCTTACGGTTGTGGGCGGAGCAGTTGCCGTACCAGGCGGTGATACAGCCCGACAGGATGCTCTCGATTGTGCATCTGTAAAAGTTTGTGAGTGATTTTGGTGACAAGCCGAATTTCTTCAGCCTCCTGAGGTTGAAGAGGCGCTGTTGCGCCTTCTTCACCACGCTGTATTTGTACTCATGGCTAGGTCTATCTATAAAATGTTCTATAACTCAGACATAATGAAGACAAAGTATCACCCTGGCTTAGCTGGCTGGAGGGGATTCTAAATATTAGGGCGTTTTCACACAAGTTTGTTTGCTGTAGTTAGAATCAGAGTTTGATTATTTGTTACATTGTATTTTTTTATTTTGCTCTGGCTGGTTTCACATTGCCAAATAAAATGCTCATACAAAATCATGTGTTTATGCAAGTCATTCGTTTTTTTGGACAATAATGCTCACATTAAATCCATCTATGGAGCATCAGTTGTATCCCAATCTTCATATTACTATTGCTTGCGGGAGGAAACAGTGTAATAGCCACTCAAATATCTGCGATGAGGGTGGATACAGTAGGCCTGCTCTGCATCCGATGTGCTTATAAATGTGCTGCTATTCACAAAATGTTTAAGAGATATGAAGTTATTATATTGCATGCATTTAATAAAAATGTTTTTACCTGAGAGTGGTTTGTTTTGAATTCTATTCAAACATCTCTGCCAACAAACAAGTTGACTGTTGAGATAATGTCATGAAACCCCTAACAACCATTCAAACCCCAAGAATGTGGCTCTGAAAATCATTTGTCAGAGATACTGTGATGCACGGTGGAGAAACAGTGTGAGAAATACCTAATAACAGAAGCAATCAACACCAATGTTGTGTTGAGTTAAGTGAACGGATATATATTTGCTAACAAATCAAAAAACAAAGTGGGATCATGGGGAGGCTTTTTCCGCATTTGTGGTTTGTGTCTCATCTGTAAACAGAAGCTGTCTCTACAAGTACACTAATGTTTTCAACTTCCTTTCCAACACTCACTGTTCATGGCTGAGTAATCTACAGATTTTACAGCACTGGAGTTTCCATCGCAACCTTGTCTTTTCTTTAAGATTTCAGCACCTAACTATTATACGCAATTTGTGTGAATATTTGTCACGTCCTGGCCATAGATAGCCCTCTGGCTTCTCTATGGTGTTTTGGTCAGGACGTGACCAGGGGTGTTTTTGTGTTCTAGTTCATTTATTTCTATGTTTTGGTTTGTATGGTTCCCAATTAGAGGCAGCTGATTGTCGTTACCTCTAATTGGGGATCATACTTAAGTTGTCCTTTTCCCACCTGTGTTTGTAGGTTATTGTTTTGAGTTAGTGCATTTGTTTGTGCGCGACGTAAGTGCCGATCTGTTGTTCTTGTACGTTTCACAGTTAATAATAAATATGTGGAACGCCATAAACGCTGCGCCTTGGTCCATCCTTTTAGAAGATCGTGACAATATTGGACTAAGCAGAAATACATCTCCAGCTTCCAAGCAAATTTCCTACTGATGTCAAAGTATTTTTTTATGTGGAAATGTGAGCTAAATAGCCAAGTTAGGATTTGACCCCAAGTATCTGCAATTACCATGTATGATAAGAGGACACATCTTGTTTTCCTAATACGTAGTACTCAGTACTTGAAAAACACATTTAGGCCCAATGTCAGCTGGTCCTCCATGGATGAAATGAAAGGTACTGAAACAATTCAGAAATAGAGATAACACAGTGAACTACTACTTTAAAGTGATACTTCATACCTCCTACATCACACAATGGCATGAGTCAAATCACTACAACAACCTTCAGTTTTAAACAGATGCAAAGATTTGACAAACAAAGATAAAACAAATGTGACTTGGGCCGCTATTACGAAAACATCTCTGTATAGTTTACATCAGTAGAATAATAAATGAAAGAATTGGGTTAAGCAGACCGACTGCCATGGTCATCTGTCTGGCATTGTTCTCAACTGCCTGTGTGGAAGAGACCAGATGGAGCTGTGATGAGCGTCATCAGTTCTTTGACTCTCCGATCAGTCCCGTCGTCTGGCACTCACACACACACACACTCAAACTGTTGTTAGCACTTGCTAAAGGGACAGCATATGTGAAGGTATCTAATAATAGCCAATATATTTTGTCCAAATAATAGCTAATGTATTTTGCCTGCTGTTGTGTATGTCTTATCAAGCTCAATAGGTGGTTTGGAGTGGGATGGGGAGCGAGTGCTTGATATTCTTGATTAAATATTAATGATTAGAAATTGAAATTGGCACAGGTAGTAATATAGCTGGCAAAGTTACAAGTATTAGCTAACACATTGATGGATTGAAATATTAAAAAATAAGTTAAAGGTCAAGCAACTAGTGTGCAAGAATTGCCTTTTTTGAATCCATTATACACTGAGTACAAAACATTAAGTACTCTTTCCATGACATAGACAGGCCAGGTGAAAGCTATGATCCCTTATTGATGTCACTTGTTAAATCCACTTCAATCAGTGTAGATGAAGGGGAGGAGACAGGTTAAAGAAGGAATTGTAGGGCTTGAGACATGGATTGTGTATGTGTGCCATTCAGAGGGTGAATGGGCAAGACAGAAGATTTAAGTGCCTTAGAAAAAGGTATGGTAGTAAGTGTCAGGCGCACCGGTTTGTGTCTAGAATTGCAATGCTGGTGGGTTTTTCACGCTCAACAGTTTCCTGTGTGGATCAAGAATGGTCCACCACCTAAAGAACATCCAGCCAACTTGACTCAACTGTGGGAATCATTGGCGTCAACGTGGGCAAACATCCCTGAGGAACGCTTTTGACACCTTGTAAAGTCCATGCACTGACAAATTGAGGCTGTTCTGAGGTCAAAATTGTGGGGGCTGCAACTCAATACTAGGAAGGTGTCCTTATCTTTTACTCTGTGTGAAAAGTTGTCTAAAATTAGTTATAATTAAAATTATTGACTTGTCTTACTTCTCTTCTCTTTTCTTAACTTCTTAGGGATCGGCAGCTGAGGTGTCGGTTTTGGAGAGTCTGGCGTGCCCAAAGTAAAAGGCCTGCCACTCAGGCCCAGAAACTAGGATATTCACATAATTAGTTACTATTGGATAGGGAACACTCTGAAGTTTCTAAAACAGTTAAAATATTGTCTGTGAGTATAACAGAACTGATATAGCAGGCGAAAACCCAAGGAATTTCTGTCCTGGAAAAAGTGTTTTTGACACATTGCCTCATTTTGAACCCCTCCCTATTGAAAACAGCCATATCTGGGAGTAAGACTGCAGTACCTATTGCTTCCACTGGATGTCAACAGTCTCTAGACAGTGTTTGGTGATGTTAGGTTGCTCTGGATGGTAATAGAAGAAGAATTTCAAACTAGTCACAGAATGTAAACAGAAGAGGAGGCGCGTTCACGGGCTCGCGCGCGCTGTGGTTTTTTCCTTTCCTATCGTCCAGTTTATAATCCGGTTGAAATATTATAGTAAATATACATAGAAGTGTTCCAAAGGATACATTATCAATGATGTTTGATTGTTCTTGGACAAGTGTATAGGTATAGGTTGAACGTGTTCTCTTCACGGTTCAATGGGCGACTCAACAGTGGATTTTATGATCATAACGCGCCAACCAAACTGTGATTTATGGATATAATAAATGACTTTTTCTAACAAAAGAACCATTGGATGTCTTTGTTGGACACTTGGGAAGCCCTCAGCAGAGGTTCTTCGGTAGGTAAGGGATTTTATGCGTTTTATGAGTTGGTTATGGATTCATGCTAATGCATAAAATATGAGAGGGGCTATCCTCAAACAATCAAATGTTATGCTTTCGCCGTAAAGCCTTTTTGAACGCTGTGATATTGCCAAGAATCAGAGCTTTTGATGACTATGCAACACTTGTATATTGATAAATGTTTAATAATAATTCAACTTTTGGATTTTGAATTTGGCACCTTACATTTCACCGGGTAGTGTCTGGAGTGGGGCACTAGCGCTAGCGCTGGGGAGAAGTCTGTCCATATTAAAGCGCTGCTCTGCCTTCTTAACAGCACAATCAACAAGGCAGGTCCTACAGGCCCTTGGACTGTTCAGTCGTGTGGTCAGGTGCCACAAAGAGGGACTTAGGAAAATTGCAATTGGCTCAGAACAGGGCAGCACGACTGGCCCTTGGATATACACAGAGAGCTAACATGAATAATATGCATGTCAATCTCTCCTGGATCAAAGTGGAGGAGAGATTGACTTCATCACTACTTGTATTTGTGAGACACATTGACATGTTGAATGCACCGAGCTGTCTGTTTGAACTACGGCACACAGCTCGGACACCCATGCATACTCCAGAAGACATGCCACCAGAGGTCTCTTCACAGTCCCCAAGTCCAGAAAATTACTATACAGAGCCAAGCCTACATGGAACTCTAAAAATAGACCTTATGGAACAGCGGGGACTGTGAAGCATCACAAACATAGGCACAGACACATGCATACACACACACGATTACACACATATTTAGTGTGGTAGATATGTGGTAGTAGAGTAGGGGCCTGAGGGCACACACTTAATGTGTTGTGAAATCTGTTGTGAATGTATTGTAATGTTTTTAAAATGCCCTCAGGCCTTAATTTTCCTGGACCCCAAGAAGAGTAGCAGCTGCCTTGGCAGCAGCTACTGGGGATCCATAATAAATACAAATACAAAAGGTTCTGATTAGGCAGATGCGCCACCATATATTCCTTCTAATCATCTCTGATGAAGTTATTTTTAAATTGACTCAATTCATTATTTTATGTGACTGTAAACAAAGCCATAATAATCCCTTCAACTGTATTGTCTGTGATAACAGCAGGCTTGACCACTAAACATGTATCATTTTCTGAACAAACAAGGTTTAACCCCTTAACTTCCAGTCAATACAGTTATGTGGACTGGTAGTCATATTCATGGCTTAATTCAGTCTGTTGTGATAGGTGATGTATGGGCTTCCGAGCTTACTAGTAGGCTAATGCATTTATTATTAATTAATGGCATACGCATTTATGACAGTGAGATTCAACTTACTACATCAACCAAAGGTCCATCTCTTCTGAGCAAGAGAATAAAAAATAAATAGTGTGATGTTTAGGCTACTAAACTGTGCCTTCCCTTCAGATAGATGTGGCAGTAGTAACTGATGGATGTGGTAGCAGGTGAGCGATGGGGGTAGTCACTTGGTGAATGTTTACTGCATCCTTTAGTCTGTTCCACTTTCACATCAACACATTCTGGTCAGGTGTGCACTGACCTGTTACTCTATCTAAGTATCACTCCTGCATACCTCACACCTGGGCACCAGCGGGAGGGTTCTCAGAGTATGTGAACAGACACTGTGATCTATTATACATTATAAACTAGGTGGTTTGAGCCCTGAATGCTGACTGGCTGACAGCCGTGGTATATCAGACCTGTTACCATGGGTATGACAAAACATTTATTTTTACCTCTCTAATCACGTTGGTAAAGTTTATAAAGCAATAAAGCACCTTGGGGGTTTGTGGTATATTGCAATATACCACAGCTAAGGGTTGTATCCAGGCACTCCGTGTTGCATCGTGCATAAGAACAGCCCTTAACTGTGGTATATTGGCCATATACCACACCCCTTCGGGCCTTATTGCTTAAGTATGTAGCTATAATCATATACATGTAATCATATTGCATGTGTTATGTCTGGTCACAATCACTAAATAATTTCACTGTATCTCAACTAAATTTCCTTTCGGGTAATGTTATTTAGGATTGTATAAATTCTATGACAACTACATTTTAAATGTTTTTTTCAAGTAATATACCAGCTGGCTCAACAGGCAGGCACACTACTTCACTCATCAGTGTTTTATTATTGTGTTTTTTGTTTTTTGTGTATTTAATTAAGAAAGGGTGATATGAACACAATCTATTATTTATGTCATCGGGAATGCTTGGTTGACCAAGCATTCCCGCAGTAAACCATTACTTTATCATCATGTAAATACAGATAGCCTCTTAGCCGCAATGAAAATGCCCTTGACATGGAAAACACCCGGTTTCATGTCCTCTCTTTAGATACGATTTTCCACCATGTTTGTTAACTTTGTTTGTCTTTGTGTCTCACTGAGCAAAGGTTTCCTAATAGTGCCGTTATCAGATAAATGTCCTATTAATATGTTAAACACCTCAATATTGATCCTGGCCACAAGGTAGTTTAGACACACATTGGAAGATTACGAGGCAGCCATAATAGCACATGTTGTTCTATCTTTGATGTTTGTCGATTAGATATTGTGTAGAAAACTAATGTGCATGTCATAAGATGTTCATAATGTTATACCCTTTTAGAATGAATGAGTACAGGAGCAAAAAAAATATGGGTTATGATATGGTTATTTTCTGAGAGGCACTCTAAGAGACATCCGAGAATTAATAATTAATTTACAAGAAGAGATATTTAGCCTGTTGATATTCCAAGATTTGGAATCATCATGTTTTTTTCTATTACTGTCTACTTAACATTTGTAACACCATGTTATTGTACAGTAAGTGTAACCGACTGGATATTGAACTTGGGTCATTTGAGCAATTTAAAATGACTACGTATCATGTTCATGTAGTTCAGCGAATATATGCTACTCAATAAACAAAATGAAATGTGCAAATGAGGAAGATTGAGGGCTCTATTCAATCAGGTCCGCTTTAGCCTATATCCACATAGGGGTTGTTTTGGCGGTTTGGGAGGTGGAACTACGTTAGATCTGTCAAATCCACAAGCGGCTGCTTGCATTATACTTAAGCGGACATTGACTTTGGCTGCACGGAGTCTCATTAAGAGAAACCCCATGTAGCCTTGTTTGCAAGTTTGAACACTGGAATTGTGAGATGTAATCTACACCTTGATTAGGCTGATAAATTATTTGAATGATTTTCGATTTGAAAAAATCATTATTTCTGTATAGCCTACACTTTCCAGTTCTGAACTTCTGCGGGTGTCGGCTATCGCCGGATAACACTGATTGAATCTAGGCCTGAGTATGTAAATCATCTAATACTGTATATTGCTTAAAAATAATCCCGAACCCCTTCTTTTAGAGTTTAAGAATGTTTTAATTGTTAACACTAGAACCACAGAAGCCCACTGCTGTTTGATTTTGTAATTAAAATAGATCTGCCATTTTGAAAGCAATGCCCTGCTCCTTCCCTGAATTCTCCAAAATTGTTTTTTTTTTAATTGCTCAGCTGTCAGAATCACAAACAGAAAAGTATTTTGTGGCTATTTACCAGTTTTATGAAAAACAATGTTATTGCGCACGTGAATTAATCATTAGCATTTGTGCTATGCACTATTTATCAACTGTTTGAGGCAAATAATTTGACATTCTCTTTTACTGGACTTTGTTACTGTTACTCTATTACTAATCAAATCTACACTGAACAAAAATATAAACGCAACAATTTGACATTATTCTCTTTTACTGGACTTTGTTACTATTACTCTATTACTAATCAAATCTACACTGAACAAAAATATAAACGCAACATGTCCACATAACAGGTGTGGCATATCAAGATGCTGATTAAACAGCATGATCATTACACAGGTGCACCTTGTGCTGGGGGGCAATAAAAGGCCACTCTAAAATGAGCATTTCTTTCACACAACACATTGCTACAGATGTATGAAGTTATGAGGGTGCATGCAATTGGCATGCTGACTGCAGGAATGTCCACCAGAGCTGTTTCCAGATATTATTTTTTCTTTTTTTTACCCCTTTTTCTCCCCAATTTCACGGTAACCAATTGGAGGTTACAGTCTTGTCCCATCCCTGCAACTCCCGTACGGACTGGGGAGAGGCGAAGGTCGAGAGCCGTGCGTCCTCCAAAACATTGTCGTGCCATTCAACCGCCGCCATCACCTTAGCATAGGCTAAAGGGGACACCAGACGGCATTCTCTAGTGGGTACTTATGCTGAAAAGCCCAGCAGTTCTAGTGTTAAATGGACCTAACTTTCCCAACTGTTGAGAGGCTCTGCTCAACAATTTATTATATTTAGCTCTCACTGTAAACAGAGAGCTCTCTAAAATTAATGTCAAGGACACCTTGGACTCCACACCTTCATTGTTTATTAACTCCAAGATCAACCACTGGCATACAGTAGACATGAGCACACCCCCTGTCTTGCAGTAACACATTTATTTTATCAGGTAAGTTGGGAATAGTTACAGGGGAGAGGGATGAATGAGCCAATTGTAAGCTGGGGAGGATTAGGTGACTGTGATGGTATGAGGGCAATGTCCCCAATCACTGCCCTAGGGAATTGGGAAAGAGTGCCATCTACTGGCCCTCCAACACCACTTCCAGCAGCATCTGGTCTCCCATCCAGGGACTGACCAGGACCAACCCTGCTTATCTTCAGAAGCAAGCCAGCAGTGGGATGCAGGGTGGTATGCTGCGTGGCATATTACATTAATTTATGAATATTGCAATATATAAACATGAATATTGAAAATATATACACAACCATTCAAAAGTTTGGGTCACTTAGAACAATGCAGTCATCCCATTTGCTATGCCCCTCAGAGACAAACAGTCTCCTGCTCTTAACTTGGAAACAAACCTGTCTGTCTTTGAAGTCCTGTTAAGAGACTTCAGGGCTGGTGTGTTATGAACCACTGATATATACAACCTCACTGCAAGTCTTAAGCAGGGCTTAGAAGCAGCCTCACTTTGAATAAATCAAACTAGTTTGTCAGGCCTTTGAACCAAGCAATACAAATTTCCCATATATAGGTGTTTTGGTTTTCTACATGGTGAACACCCTGAGAATGTCCTTTGTTAACATAAGGAGAGGGAGAAAGACCAAATATGGCTAATATATCATATTTCCCTCTACAGAGGCTTATAGTAGAGAACGACAGCCCTTTAAAGTCCTTCACTGAAAGGCTGTGGAGACATAATCGCTCTTTCATCTCCCACAAATGCTAGGATGCTGTTTGTTTTCTAATGACTCTTGACTTTAGGCGAATACCAATGAAGCCGTCCTCTCCCAGCCTATCCCAGGCGAAGGTCATTTGAGTTAAGTACACTAACTCTGTACCAGCCTACTCTTTTCCATGCCAAAGCTGCAGAGCAAAACAAGTTGATTGTTGATGCTGTTATTTTCAATATGTGATTTGAAATAACATAGTTGCAAAATGTGAATGCAAGGTCAAATCTTGTTAGATTAACACTTTTCATGCATGGCTCAGAATTCCCTGCATTTTTTCCTTTGCATTTAGACTGGTTATTTGATGGTTCCCATCACTCAAATATGTATTTACTCACAAAGGACAAAATGGGTACCCACATGAACTAATTTGAACTTCCTGGTCTCCAGCAAAGTCACCAAATTCAAAGGGGTAAGTTTGCAATGCTTTCTCATTGAAAGCAGCAAGAGATTCTTCATAAAACCCAAACCAAAAAGATTCACTAAATGTAATCCATACAGTGACGTCATTTCAAATCAAATTTCATTTGTCACATACACATGGTTAGCAGATGTTAATGCGAGTGTAGTGAAATGCTTGTGCTTCTAGTTCCGACCATGCAGTAGTATCTAACAAGTAATCTAACAAATTCACAACAACTACCTTATACACACAAGTGTAAAGGAATGAATACGAGTATGTACATATAAATATATGGATGAGAGATGGCCAAACGGCATAGGCAAGATGCAGTAGATAGAGTACAGTATATACATATGAGATGAGTAATGTAGGATATGTAAACATGTTATAAATGGCATTGTTTAAAGTGGCTAGCGATACATTTATTTCATCCAATTATAATTACTAAAGTGGCTAGAGATTTGAGTCGATGGCCGAACGGCATAGGCAAGATTCAGTAGATGGTTTAGAGTACAGTGTATACATTTGATATGAGTAATGTCAGATATGTAAACATTACATACAAAATTGTTTAAAGTGGCTAGTGATACATTTGTTACATCCAATTCCTATTATTTAAAGTGGCTAGAGATCTAAGTCAGTATGTTGGCAGCAGCCACTCAATGTTAGTGATGGCTGTTTAAGAGTCTGATGGCCTTGAGATAGAAGCTGTTTTTCAGTCTCTCGGTCCCAGCTTTGATGCGGGGTGAACAGGCAGTGGCTCGGGTGGTTGTTGTCCTTGATGAACTTTTTGGCCTTCCTGTGACATCGGGTGGTGTAGGTGTCCTGGAGGGCAGGTAGTTTACCCCCGGTGATGTGTTGTGCAGTCCTCACTACCCTCTGGAGAGCCTTACGGTTGTGGGCGGAGCAGTTGCCGTGCCAGGCGGTGATACAGCCCGACAGGATGCTCTCGATTGTGCATCTGTAGAAGTTTGTGAGTGTTTTTGGTGACAAGCCGAAATTCTTCAGCCTCCTGAGGTTGAAGAGGCGCTGTTGCGCCTTCTTCACCACACTGTCTGTGTGGGTGGACCATTTCAGTTTGTCCGTGATGTGTACGCTGAGGAACTTAAAACGCTCCACCTTCTCCACTACTGTGATTGCGATTGCGTCGTCTGTGGACCTATTGGGACGGTAAGCAAATTGGAGTGGGTCCAGGGTGTCTGGCAGGATGGAGGTGATATGATCCTTGACTAGTCTCTCAAAGCACTTCATGATGACGGAAGTGAGTGCTACGGGGCGATAGTCATTTAGCTCAGTTACCTTAGCTTTCTTGGGAACAGGAACAATGGTGGCCCTCTTGAAGCATGTGGGAACAGCAGACTTGGATAAGGACTGATTGAATATGTCCGTAAACACACCAGCCAGCTGGTCTACGCATGCTCTGAGGACACGGCCAGGGATGCCATCTGGGCCGGCAGCCTTGCGAGGGTTAACACATTTAAATGTTTTACTCACGTTGGCTGCGGTGAAGGTGAGCCCGCAGGTTTTGGTAGCGGGCTGTGTCAGTGGCACTGTATTGTCCTCAAAGCAAGCAAAGAAGTTGTTTAGTTTGTCTGGGAGCAGGACATCGTAGTCCGCGACAGGATTTATGTTTGTTGTCCGTGATTGACTGTAGACCCTGCCACATTCCTCTCGTGTCTGAGCCATTGAATTGTGACTCTACTTTGTCTCTATATTGACGCTTAGCTTGTTTGATTGCCTTGCAGAGGGAATAGCTACACTGTTTGCATTCAGTCATGTTTCCGGTCGCCTTACCCTGGTTAAAAGCAGTGGTTCGTGCTTTCAGTTTTGTGCGAACGATGCCATCAATGCACGGTTTCTGGGTGGGGAAGTTTTTAATAGTTGCTATGGGTACAACATCACCAATGCACTTGCTAATAAACTCGCTCACAGAATCAGCGTATACATCAATGTTGTTGTCTGATGCTATCCGGAACATATCCCAGTCCACGTGCTCAAAGCAATCTTGCAGCGTGGAATCAGATTGGTCGGACCAGCGTTGAACAGACCTGAGAACGGGCGTTTCCTGTTTTAGTTTGTCTGTAGGCTGGGAGCAACAAAATGGAGTCATGGTCAGACTTGCCGAAAGGAGGGCGGAGAATAGCCTTGTATGCATCACGGATGCGTGGAGAAACCATGTGGCTGTACCGAGTCTGATAACGTGTCCTGAGTGAGCTCAGTGAGCCATGTTTCCGTGAAGCAAAGAACGTTGCAGTCGCTGATGTCTCTCTGGAAGGCAACTGTTGCTCGTATTTCGTCTACCTTGTTGTCCAGAGACTGGACATTGGCAAGTAGAATACTCGGGAGAGGTGCCCATCTACGTAGCCTGACCAGAACACCGCCCCGTCTCCCCCTTCTCCTAAGCCGCCGTTGTTTTGAGTCGCCGGCAGGGATCCAGTCTATTGTCCTGGTTGGTGGACCAAACAGAGGATCCGCTTCGGGAAAGTCGTATTCCTGGTCGTAATGTTGGTAAGTTGACGTTGCTCTTATATCCAATAGTTCCTCCCGGCTGTATGTAATAAAACATAAGATTTCCTGGGGTAACAGTGTAAGAAATAATATATAAAAAAACGAAATACTGCATAGCTTCCTAAGAACGCGAAGCGAGGCGGCCATCTCTGTCAGCGCCGGAAGTATAGAATATTTGAAGGTAGGATTGTTGACATGTATTGACATTTGTATCTAAAGGCATAAACTTTTGGCCTACCCAGGCCTCCTTTAGGACTCCGTAATGTTTCATCTGTAGATGCTACAAAGCAAACATTTGTGTCATATGAAGCTTTACTGCTTGCTCTGTAATGTGAGTAAAATGTAGATTTCAATAACATTTGTTTACATTAATTTATGAATATTGAATTATATAAACTTGAATATTGAAAATATATACACAACCGTTCAAAAGAAAAGCAAAAAATGTTGTCCATTAAAATAACATCAAATTGATCAGAAATACAGTGTAGACATTTGTTGTAAATGACTATTGTGGCTGGAAATGGCAGATTTTTTATGCAATATCTACATAGGCATACAAAGGCCCATTATCAGCAACCATCACTCCTGTGTTCCAATGGCACGTTGTGTTAGCTAATACATGTTAAAAGGCTAATTGATCATTAGAAAAACCTTTTGCAATTATGTTAGCAGATACTTTTGAAAAACTAGATGATTACTTCAAAGATTACTTTTCAATTCAGAAAGGATGTTTGTGAAAAAAAATATTTGACACTTAACTGTTTTCTAAATGACATTCAAATCAGCATTGAAAAAATAATCAGATTGTGTTACTGAGTTTGGGTAATCCAAAAGTTACATTACTGTTTAAAATTTTGGGCAGGTAACTGTAACGGATTACATTTAAAAAGTAACCTACCCAACCTTACTCATTGGTTAGCTATAGCTAACAACCTGGGGCGCATACAGCAGGAAGCAACGTTTTGGAATGTTCAGATAAAAATATGCTATGTAGAACAAATACGTCTCTCTGAATAAAGTATAAAAAAATATATATTTATGGACAACGCTTGACAACGTTTTGCAACTGAACGTGGCCCTGGTAACATTAGCAGTAGTCTATATGCAAACATTTGGTGGCACAGAAAGAAATGAAAATTAATAGCAAACAATTTATAGACTAAATCCCTCTTGCCACCACACTCTACCTGACAGGGTAAATAACTTTATTGTGAGTTAATGTGGACCGAGTGACTCAGACTTGAGCACTTGGACCAGGACTCGAGCACGGCGACTCGTGACTCGACTCGTGACTACCATTGGTTGTCTTTGATTCGAGCACAGGGGACTTGGGACTCGATTCGGACTTGAGGTTTAGTGACTCCACTACATCACTGGGCGAAACAGTCATTAACTCCCGTTCAAATTCATTAGACCACATTTGGACATCAATGTGGTAGTGGCGTGTGTGGAACGGCAATGATGCGACAGAGTGACTGAGGTGCAACCCATACTACTTCGCTCATTGTGATTGTGCTACTCTCTCTCTCTCTCTCTCTCTGCGCTTGTGTGTGTCTGTTTGTTTTGTGTGTAATGTGCAATATACTAGCCTGGTGCTGCAGTCTCTCTCTCTCACTCACTCTCTCCTTGAGCAACTTGTACTGGTAGCCTTTAGCCATTAGGCCAAAAATGTTGAATGCAGACACAGAGATGTTTAGAAATAAAAATATCTCCACATGGACAACATTTCTCAGATCTTCCACAGTTTTCCTCGCGGTTGAAGAGTTTTATTGAGGCAAGACCATTGCCACTGTCAGTTTGAAGAAGATATTGAGGGACAGGGTCCACCCAAGCATAGTGAATAACGCTCCATAATGTATTTTGCCCATCTGAAGTGTGTAAACAAAATATTACCTCCTAGCACCCTGCACTGACAAAAACTAGCACATTTCCAATGCTCTGTCAACATGAATATGGCACACAGCAGAGACAGCCAAGACAATAGTGAAATATACAAAAAAGGAAGACTATTTATAATATGGTATTCATGTACAGTACCTACATTTGCCAGTGCTATAAAAAGAAAACTTTGCCTTTTTTATAATGTACAGTATTTGTACAGTAAAGTGTTGCTCGTCATCAGTAAATCAACAACAGGAGAGTGGCATAGACCTCTGTTGAATGCCATTATTTACTTAAATATCTTCACACATTACATCAAATGTATTTTTCACATGCTTCGTAAACAACACGTTGGAGACTAACAGTGAAATTTTTACTTACGTACGTCATTACCCTTTTAAGTTATGCAACTGCCGAGATTCTTGCTGTACTCTGGGGGTCCTGGAAATAGCCTGGCTGCCTGTGTGCCACGTGAATATTTAACCAAGTGCTGTTTAACATTAAGCCTGGCCCCTCCTCTGTCTAGGGACACATGGAGCTTTTAAGGGACCAGAACTAACCCCTTTCCACAGGAGTTCCTGCAGATGATCTCAGTAAAGGCCTCCGTGAGAGGAGAGGCCCATAGTATTGTCGTCACATCTAAACTCAGCAAAAAAAGAAAAGTCCCTTTTTCAGGACCCTGCCTTTAAAAGATAATTCGTAAAAATCCAAATAACGTCACAGATCTTCATTGTAAAGGGTTTAAACACTGTTTCCCATGCTTGTTCAATGAACCATTAATGAACATGCACCTGTGGAACGGTCGTTAAGACACTAACAGCTTACAGACGGTAGGCAATTAAGGTCACAGTTATGAAAACTTATGACACTAAAGAGGGCTTTCTACTGACTCTGAAAACACCAAAAGAAAGATGCCCAGAGTCCCTGCTCATCTGCATGAACATGCCTTAGGCATGCTGCAAGGAGGCATGAGGACTGCAGATGTGGCCAGGGCAATAAATTCCAATGTCCGTACTGTGAGACGCCTAAGCATGCGCTACAGGGAGACAGGACAAACAGCTGATCATCCTCGCAGTGGCAGACGAAGTGTAACAACACCTGCACAGGATCGGTACATCCGAACATCACACCTGCGGGACAGGTACAGAATGGCAACAACAGCTGCCCGAGTTACATCAGGAACGCACAATCTCTCCATCCATTGTCCCACAAACAATCAAATGTTGTGCTTTCGCCGTAAAGCCTTTTTGAAATCTGACAACGCTGTGATATTGCCAAGAAGCAGAGCTTTTGATGACTATGCAACACTTGTATATTGATTTATGTTTAATAATTCAACTTTTGGATTTTGAATTTGGCGCCTTACATTTCACCAGGTAGTGTCGGGAGCGGCCCACTAGCGCACCGCTACTCCCTAAGTAGTTAAACATTCATCAATATATAAGTGTTGCATAGTCATCAAAAGATCTTATTCTTGGCAATATCACAGCGTTGTCAGATTTCAAAAAGGCTTTACGGCGAAAGCACAACATTTGATTGTTTGAGGATAGCACCTCCAATATTTATGCATTAGCATAAATTCATATCCAGCGCGGGTCACACAAAACCCATTTAAGAGCTAAAATAAATCACTTACCTTTCAAAGAACTTCTGCTGAGGGCATCCTAAGTGTCCAACGAAGACATCCAATGGTTCTTTTGTTAGAAAAAGTCATTTATGATATCCATTATATCCATAAAATCCACCGTCGAGTCGCCCATTGAACCGTGAAGAGAATGCGTTCAAATTATACCTATCAACTTTGTCCAAACAAATCAAACATCATTTTGAATGTATCCTTAGATATCCTTTTACGTATATTTACTATAATATTTCAACCGGACGATAACGTGAACGATAGGAAAGGAAAAAACCACAGAGCGCGCGAGACCGTGAGCGCGCATGTCATTCTATTGAGTTCCGGGGTCCACTTCTAAATTCTTCTTCTATTTGCTTCTAATTCAACCTAACGTCATGAAACCCTGTCCAAAGACTGTTGACATCCAGTGGAAGCCATAGGTACTGCAGTCTAAGTCCTAGATAACATTGAATCCCATAGGCAGACAGGAGAATAAGGTAATCTAAAAAAAAACCTGCAAATCCGCATGGATTTTCCTCGGGTTTTCGCCTGCTTGCTATATCAGTTCTGTTATACTCACATACATTATTTTAACACTTTTAGAAACTTCAGAGTGTTCCCTATCCAATAGTACTAATTATGTGCATATCCTATTTTCTGGGCCTGAGTGGCAGGCATTTTACTTTGGGCACGCCAGACTCTCCAAAACCGTCACATCTGCTGCCGCTACCTAAGAAGTTAAAGTTTCCAATTGATAAATGTTTTTTTATCAATTACGATATTTGAGTTTAACCACAATATTTGTTGTATTATTTGTTAAGTCTTTTATGGTAGATTAAACTGAAATTGCAACCAATCACGGCCGGTTGTGATACAGCCAACCTAACTAAGAAATACATTTGACAATAGAATGCTCCCACTACCCTCCTTCTAGGCAAGTCTATTGTCCTGCTAATAGCCCTGCTAATAGCCATAATGGCGCTGTACATAGTGACCGTGTGTGTTTCAAAGAGTATTTTTCCAGTAAGCCACAATTTGTTTACCTTCATTAGCCTACTTTGTTCCAATATTTCTGTCATTCAGTGATATTTATTCCCTTAGTGATTCATTATGGATCCATAAGGAAATAAACATCTGTATTTTTATAATTGTTTTATTAATGAAAGCATAAAGATGCTGATGAAGAAATACAGTACTATACAGTATATGCTCTATCTGACATTTTGCGGTTGCATGAGGTCACCCACACATACTTTAAACATTTGGATAATAAAGCATTTAAAACATTTTGAAGATAGAAGCCGCCTGCATTTGTTTATTAGGCTACTGTGCAGTCTGACAAGAAAACATAGCCTACAGTACAAAATTCTGGCAAATGAGGAGTGTAAAACACAAACATTCAGGAAAGGAGCAGGACATAGCTTTTTTGGGGGGCAGATTTCTTTCATTTACATTTTTTTTTTCAAGTGCTGGACCAACAAAAACATCACAAGAGAACAACTGTGTTACTATGCCTGGTGTTAGCTCTACATCTGGTTGAATGCGTGGTATGCCCATCTGTCAGTCGCAAACCACTTTACAAGTACAGATGAATCAGAGCTTTTGATGACTATGCAACACTTCTATATTGATGAATGTTTAACTTCTTAAGGAGCAACAAGGTGTGCTGGGGCGCTAGCGCCCCACTCCCGACACTACCAGGTGAAATGCAAGGCGCCAAATTCAAAATCCAAAAGTTGAATTATTAAACATGCATGAATATATAAGTGTTTCATAGTCATCAAAATCTCTGCTTCTTGGCAATATCACAGCATTGTCAGATTTCAAAAAGGCTTTACGGCGAAAGCACCACATTTGATTGTTTGAGGATAGCACCCCACATATTTTTCCATTAGCATGAATTCATAAGCCATCACGGTTCACACATAGCACATTTCACAGCGAAAACAAATCAATTACCTTTTGAAGAACTTCTGCTGAGGGCTTCCCAAGTGTCCAACAAAGACAATCCATGGTTCTTTTGTTAGAAAAAGTAATGTATTATATCCATAAATCTCAGTTTGGTTGGCGCGTTATAATGAGAAAATAGAGCGTCGACTCCTCCATTGAAACGTGAAGAGAACTCATTCAACTTATACCTATAAACTTGTCCAAGAACAATCAAACATAATTTTAAATGTATCCTTAGGAACACTTTTATGTATAAATAGTATAATATTTCAACCGGAATATAAACTGGGCGATAAGAAAGGAAAAAAACACAGAGCGTGCCAGCCGGGAACGCACGTTTTACTCTATTGACATCTGCGTGGACACTTCCTTATTCGTCTTCTTCTCTGCTCTAAAAGCATCTAAAAAGAATCAGAACACTTTCTCGAGACTGTTGACATCCAGAGGAAGCGATAGGTACTGCATTAATATGCCCTTATATGGGCATTTTCATAAGGGAGGGGTTCTAAATGAGGCAATCTGTCAAAATCACTTTTTCCAGGACAGAAATTCCTCGGGGTTTCGCCTGCCATATCCGTTCTGTTATACTCACAGACAAAATGTTAACTTTTAGAAAATTCAGAGTGTTTCCTATCCAATGCTCCTAAATATGTGCATATCCTATTTTCTGGGCCTGAATGGGAGGCATTTTACTTTGGGCACGCCAGGCTCTCCAAAACGGTCACCTCGTGCGCTGCTGCCAAAGAAGTTAATAATTCAACTTTTGGATTTTGAATTTGGCGCCTTACATTTCACCGTGTAGTGTCGGGCGCCCCACTGCTCCCTAAGTAGTTAACACATTCTGTGCTCACTTGGAGGCAGACAATACCGAGCCATCCAGGAAGATTCTCGACAACCATGTGCTTTTACACTCCGAGGCTGACGTGAGGATTATTCTCAAGAGTGAATACTCAGAAAGCCGCCGGCCCAGAGAGCATCTCTGGCGGTGTCCTCAGAGTGTGTGCTGACCAGTTGGCGGCGTCTTCTCGGACATCTTCAAGCTGTCGCAGTCCCAGTCTTGTAGGCCTCAAAATGCTTTAAGGCACAAGATGGCGCCGACAGAGATGGTCGCCTCGCTTCGAGTGTTAAGAAATCTATGCATTTTTTAAAATGTATTATTTCTTACATTATTAGCCCAGAGAATCTTACGTGTTATTGCATACAGCCGGGAAGAACTATTGGATATAAGAGCGACGTCAACTTACCAACATAACAACGAGGAATTTGACTTTCCCAAGGTGGATCCTTTGTTCGCACCACCAGCCAGGACATTGGATCTAATCCCAGAGGCCGACCCAAAACATTGTCGCCGCAGAAGAGGTAGACGGAGCGGCCTCCTGGTCAGACTTCGAAGGCGTGCACACCACCCACCGATTCAGAGTATATTACTCGCCAATGTCCAGTCTAGACAACAAGGTAGACAAAATTAGGACAAGGGTTGCCTTCCAGAGAGACATCAGAGATTGTAACATTCTCTGTTTCACGGAAACATAGCTCTCTTGGGATATGTTTTCATGCGTCGCGCCAACAGAAATGAACATCTCTCTGGGAAGAAGAAGGGCGGGGGTGTACGCTTCATGATTAACGACTCATAGTGTAATCATAACAATATACAGGAACTCAAGTCCTTTTGTTCACCTGACCCAGAATTCCTTACAATCAAATGCCGACCATATTATCTCTCAAGAGAATTCTCGTTGGTTATTGTCACAGCTGTGTATATACCCCCTCCAGCAGTTACCACGAGGGCCATCAAGGAACTTTACTGGACTCTATGTAAACTGGAAACTATATATCCGGAGGCTACATTTATTGTAGCTGGGTATTTTAACAAGGCAAATTTGAGAACAAGGCTACCTAAATTCTATCAGCATATTGACTGTAGCACTTGCACGGACAATACACTGCATCACTGCTACTTTAACTTCTGCAATTCATACAAAGCCCTCCCCCGCCCTCCCTTCGGCAAATCCGACCACATCTCCATTTTGCTCCTACAGTCCTAAAGGCAGAAACTCAAACAGGATGTACCCGTGACAAGAACCATTCAACACTGGTCTGACCTATCAGAATCCACGCTTCAATATTTTTTTGATCACACGGAATGGGAAATTTTCCGGGCAGCCTCAGAGAAATAACATAGATTTATTTGCTGATTCAGTGAGTGAGTTTATAAGGAAGTGCATTGGAGATGTTGTACCCACTGTGTCTATTAAAACCTACCCTAACTAGAAACCATGGAGAGATGGCGGCATTCACGCAAAACTGAAAGCGCAAACCACTGCATTTAACCATGGAAAGATGACTGCGAATATGGCTGAATATAAACAATATAGATTTTCCCTTCCCAAGGCAACCAAAAAAGTTAAATGTCGGTATAGGGACAAAGTGGAGTCGCAATTCAATGGCTCAGACACAAGACGTATGAGGCAGGGTCTAAAGGCAATTACAGACTACAAAAAGAAAACCAGCCCCGTCACGGACACCGACGTCTTGCTTCCTCACAAACTAAACACCTTCTTTGCTCGCATTGAGAATAATACAGTGCCACCGACACGGCCCGCTACCAAGGACTGGGACCCCCCCCTCTCCTTCTCCGTGACCGACATGAGTAAGATGTTTAAACATGTTAACCATCGAAGGCTGCTGGCCTAGACACCATCCCTAGCCGCGCCCTCAGAGCATGCACAGACCAGCTGGCTGGTGTGTTTACGGACATATTCAATCGCTCCCTATCTTAGTCTGCTGTCCCCACATGCTTCAAGATGGCCACAATTGTTCCTGATGGCAAAGACGGCAAACCTAACTAAATTACTATCACCCCGCAGCACTCACTTCTGTCATCATGAAGTGCTTTGAGAGACTAGTCAAGGTTTGTATCACCTCCACCTTACCTGCCACCCTAGACCCATTTCAGTTTGCATACCGCCCCAACAGGTTCACAGACGATGCAATTGCCATCACACTGCACACTGCACACTGCCTTATCCCATCTGGACAAGAGGAATACCTACAGTGAGGGAAAAAGGTATTTGATCCCCTGCTGATTTTGTATGTTTGCCCACTGACAAAGAAATTATCAGTCTATAATTTTAATGGTAGGTTTATTTGAACAGTGAGAGACAGAATAACAACAAAAAAATCCAGAAAAACGCATGTGAAAAACGTTATAAATTGATTTGCATTTTAATGAGGGAAATAAGTATTTGACCCCCTCTCAATCAGAAAGATTTCTGGCTCCCAGGTGTCTTTTATACAGGTAACGAGCTGAGATTAGGAGCACACTCTTAAAGGGAGTGCTCCTAATCTCAGCTTGTTACCTGTATAAAAGACACCTGTCCACAGAAGCAATCAATCAGATTCCAAACTCTCCACCATGGCCAAGACCAAAGAGCACTCCAAGGATGTCAGGGACAAGATTGTAGACCTACACAAGGCTGGAATGGGCTACAAGACCATCGCCAAGCAGCTTGGTGAGAAGGTGACAAAAGTTGGTTCGATTATTTGCAAATGGAAGAAACACAAAAGAACTGTCAATCTCCCTCTGCCTGGGGCTCCATGCAAGATCTCACCTCGTGGAGTTGTAATGATCATGAGAACGGTGAGGAATCAGCCCAGAACTACACGGGAGGATCTTGTCAATGATCTCAAGGCAGCTGGGACCATAGTCACCAAGAAAACAATTGGTAACACACTACGCCGTGAAGGACTGAAATCCTGCAGCGCCCGCAAGGTCCCCCTGCTCAAGAAAGCACATATACATGCCCGTCTGAAGTTTGCCAATGAACATCTGAATGATTCAGAGGACAACTGGGTGAAAGTGTTGTGGTCAGATGAGACCAAAATGGAGCTCTTTGGCATCAACTCAACTCTCCGTGTTTGGAGGAGGAGGAATGCTGCCTATGACCCCAAGAACACCATCCCCACCGTCAAACATGGAGGTGGAAACATTATGCTTTGGGGGTGTTTTTCTGCTAAGGGGACAGGACAACTTCACCGCATCAAAGGGACGATGGACGGGGCCATGTACCGTCAAATCTTGGGTGAGAACCTCCTTCCCTCAGCCAGGGCATTGAAAATGGGTCGTGGATGGGTATTCCAGCATGACAATGACCCAAAACACACGGCCAAGGCAACAAAGGAGTGGCTCAAGAAGAAGCACATTAAGGTCCTGGAGTGGCCTAGCCAGTCTCCAGACCTTAATCCCATAGAAAATCTGTGGAGGGAGCTGAAGGTTCGAGTTGCCAAACGTCAGCCTCGAAACCTTAATGACTTGGAGAAGATCTGCAAAGAGGAGTGGGACAAAATCCCTCCTGAGATGTGTGCAAACCTGGTGGCCAACTACAAGAAACGTCTGACCTCTGTGATTGCCAACAAGGGTTTTGCCACCAAGTACTAAGTCATGTTTTGCAGAGGGGTCAAATACTTATTTCCCTCATTAAAATGCAAATCAATTTATAACNGCAAATGGAAGAAACACAAAAGAACTGTCAATCTCCCTCGGCCTGGGGCTCCATGCAAGATCTCACCTCGTGGAGTTGTAATGATCATGAGAACGGTGAGGAATCAGCCCAGAACTACACGGGAGGATCTTGTCAATGATCTCAAGGCAGCTGGGACCATAGTCACCAAGAAAACAATTGGTAACACACTACGGCGTGAAGGACTGAAATCCTGCAGCGACCACAAGGTCCCCCTGCTCAAGAAAGCACATATACATGCCCGTCTGAAGTTTGCCAATGAACATCTGAATGATTCAGAGGACAACTGGGTGAAAGTGTTGTGGTCAGATGAGACCAAAATGGAGCTCTTTGGCATCAACTCAACTCTCCGTGTTTGGAGGAGGAGGAATGCTGCCTATGACCCCAAGAACACCATCCCCACCGTCAAACATGGAGGTGGAAACATTATGCTTTGGGGGTGTTTTTCTGCTAAGGGGACAGGACAACTTCACCGCATCAAAGGGACGATGGACGGGGCCATGTACCGTCAAATCTTGGGTGAGAACCTCCTTCCCTCAGCCAGGGCATTGCAAATGGGTCATGGATGGTTATTCCACATGACAATGACCCAAAACACATGGCCAAGGCAACAAAGGAGTGGCTCAAGAAGAAGCACATTAAGGTCCTGGAGTGGCCTACCCAGTCTCCAGACCTTAATCCCATAGAAAATCTGTGGAGGGAGCTGAAGGTTCGAGTTGCCAAACGTCAGCCTCGAAACCTTAATGACTTGGAGAAGATCTGCAAAGAGGTTTGCACACATCCTGAGATGTGTGCAAACCTGGTGGCCAACTACAAGAAACGTCTGACCTCTGTGATTGCCAACAAGGGTTTTGCCACCAAGTACTAAGTCATGTTTTGCAGAGGGGTCAAATACTTATTTCCCTCATTAAAATGCAAATCAATTTATATCATTTTTCACATGCGTTTTTCTGTATTTTTTTGTTGTTATTCTGTCTCTCACTGTTCAAATAAACCTACCATTAAAATTATAGACGGATCATTTCTTTGTCAGTGGGCAAACATACAAAATCAGCAGGGGATCAAATACTTTTTTCCCTCACTGTATCTAAGAATGATGTTCATTGCCTATAGCTCAGCATTCAACACCATAGTACCCTCCAAGCTCATCATTAAGCTCGAGATCCTGCGTCTCAACCCCGCCCTGTGCAATTGGGTCCTGGACTTCCTGACAGGCCGACCCCAGGTGGAAAAGGTAGGAAACAACTTTGCTGATCCTCAACACTGGGGCCCCACAAGTGTGCGTGCTCAGCCCCCTCCTGTACTCCCTGTTCACCCATGACTACATGGCTATGCATGCCTCCAACTCAATCATCAAGTTTACAGACGACACAACAGTAGTGGGCTTGATTACCAACACTGACAAGAAAGCCTACAGGTAGGAGGTGAGGGCTCTGGGAGTGTGGTGTCAGGAAAACAACCTCTCACTCAATGCCAACAAAACAAAGTAGGTGATTGTGGACTTCAGGCAACAGCAGAGGGAGCACCCCCTATCCACATCGACAGGACAGCAGTGTAGAAGGTGGAAAGTTCCTCGACGTACAGGTCACGGACAAACTAAAATGGTCCACCCACACAGACAGCGTGGTGAAGAAGGTGCAACAGCGCCTCTTCAACCTCAGGAGGCTGAAGAAATTTGGCTTGTCACCAAAAACACTCACAAACTTCTACAGATGCACAATCGAGAGCATCCTGTCGGGCTGTATCACCGCCTGGTACGGCAAATGATCCACCCACAACCGTAAAGCTCTCCAGAGGGTAGTGAGGAATGCACAACGCATCACCGGCGGTAAACTACCTGCCCTCAAGGACACCTACACCACCCGATGTCACAGGAAGGCCAAAAAGATCATCAAGGACAACAACCACCCACCCACTGCCTGTTCACCCCGCTATCTTCCAGAATGTGAGGTCAGTACAGGTGCATCAAAGCTGGGACCGAGAGACTGAAAAACAGCTTCTATCTCAAGGCCATCAGACTGTTAACTACTTACGGAGTGGTGGGGCGCCCACTCCACAACATTTGATTGTTTGAGGATAGCACCTACAATATTTAACCATTAGCATAAATTCATAAACCATTGCGGTTCACACAAAACCCATTTCACAGCGAAAACAAATCCCTTACCTTTTGAAGAACTTCTGCTGAGGGCTTCCCAAGTCTCCAACGAAGACATCCAATGGTTCTTTTGTTAGAAAAAGTCATTAATTATATCCATAAATCTTCGTTTGGTTGGCGCGTTATGTTCAGAACATCCAACGTCAAATCGCCCATTGAAACGTGAAGAGAACGCGTTCAAATATACCTATAAACCTTTCCTAAACAAATCAAATACCAGTTAAAATGCATCCTCAGCTATCCTTTTATGAATATTAGCGATAATATTTCACTCGGATGGTCACCTATACCTTATATAAGTAAAATAAAGTGGTGCGCGCAGCCAGACTCGTGCCCGAGGAAACTTGTTGACATCTGAGCTACCTTGACCATTTCCTGTAACCTATTCGTTCTGTTTACTCCAATCTCTCTGAGTCTTTGTATATAGACTGTTGACATCTAGTGGAAGCCATAAGTACTGCAGTCTCAGTCCTGGTTACAAATGGATTCAATAGGGAGTGTGTCAAACAGAGCAATAGGTCACCAGAAACTGATTTCCGGATAGATTTTTCTCGGGTTTTCGCCGGCTAAATGAGTTCTGTTATACTCACAGACATTATGTTAACACTTTTAGAAACCTCAGAGGTTTCTAAAAGTGGTTCTGTTTCCTATCCAATAGTACTAATTATGTGCATATCCTATTTTCTGAGCCTGAGTGGCAGGCATTTTGCTTTGGGCACGCCAGACTCTCCAAAACCGTCACCTCACCTGCCGCTCCCTAAGAAGTTAAACAGCCATCACTAACATTGAGTGGCTGCTGCCAACATACTGACTTAAATCTCTAGCCACTTTAAATAATAGGAATTGGATGTAACAAATGTATCACTAGCCACTTTAAACAATTTTGTATGTAATGTTTACATATCCAACATTACTCATATCAAATGTATACACTGTACTCTAAACCATCTACTGAATCTTGCCTATGCCGTTCGGCCATCGACTCAAATCCCTAGCCACTTAAATAATTATAATTGGATGAAATAAATGTATCACTAGCCACTTTAAACGGTGCCATTTATATAATGTTTACATATCCTACATTACTCATCTCATATGTATATACTGTACTCCATACTATCTTCTGCATCGTGCTTACGCCGGTCAGCCATCGCTCATCCATATATTTATATGTACATACTCCTATTCATTCCTTTACTCTTGTGTGTATAAGGTAGTTGTTGTGAACTTGTTAGATTACTTGTTAGATACTACTGCATGGTCGGAACTAGAAGCACAAGCATTTCGCTACACTCACATTAACATCCGCTAACCATGTGTATGTGACAATTTGACAGACATATGCACACACACTTACAGTGCCTTTCGAAATCTTTCCACATTTTGTTACGTTACACACTTATTCTAAAATGGATTAAATGAATTAAAATCCTCAGCAATCCACCCACAATACCCCATAATGACAAGCAAAAAAAAATAGTTTTTAGAAATGTTTGCAAAAACTGAAATACCTTATTTACATAAGTATTCAGACCCTTTGCTGTGAGACTCAAATTGAGTCTCACAGCCAAACTGAGCAATGAGGGGAGAAGGGCCTTTGTCAGGGAGGAGATCAAGAACCCAATTGTTACTCTAACAGAGCTCTAGAGTTCCTCTGTGGAGATGGGAGAACGTTACAGAAGAACAACCATCTCTGTAGCACTCCACCAATCAGGCCTTCATGGTAGAGTGGATAGACGTAGCCACTCCTCAGTAAAAGGCACATGACAGCCTGCTTGGAGTTTGCCAACAGGCACCTAAAGACTCTCAGACCATGAGAAACATGATTCTCTGGTCTGAAGAAACCAAGATTGAACTCTTTGGCCTGAATACCAAGTGAATCGTCCTGGCACCATGCCTTTGGTGAAGCATGGTAGTGGCAGCATCATACTGGGGCGGCAGGTAGCCTAGTGGTTAGAGCGTTTGACTAGTGACCGAAAGGTTGCAAGATCCAATCCCTGAGCTGACAAGGTAAAAGTCTGTGGTTCTGCCCCTGAACAAGGCAGTTAACTAGGCCATCATTGAACATAAGAATTTGTTCTTAAAACGTTTGGTTGGCGTGTTATGTTCAGAAAATCCAACGTCGAATCGCCCATTGAAACGTGAAGAGAACGCGTTCAAATATACCTATCAACTTTGCCCAAACAAATCAAACATAATTTCTAATGTATCCTTAGGTATACTTTTATGTGTATTAACGATTATATTTCACACGGATAGTATCCTAAATGATAGAAAAGGAAAATACAGAGGAACGCGCTCACGGTCTCGCGCACCAAAAACTGAAGTGACTTCCTCCATCCTCTTACAAATTCTTCTTCTGTTCGGTTGTCTTCCATGATAAACGCATGAAACCTTGTCTTAATACTGTTGACATCTAGTGGAAGCCATAGTTACTGCAATCTGGGTCCTATTTTACTGAGAATCCCATAGGCAGCCATTGAAAGTGAGGGCATGTCACACAAAAAGAAAATCAGGACAGAAATTCCTCGGGTTTTCATCTGCCATATCAGTTCTGTTATACTCACAGACATTATTTTAACAGTTTTAGAAACTTCAGAGTGTTTCCTATCCAATAGTACTAATTATGTGCCTGGGCCTGAGTGGCAGGCATTTTACTTTGGGCACGCCAGACTCTCCAAACCTCCGAATACTGCCCCGGTGCCTGGAGAGGTTAACTGACTTGCAGGTAAAATAAAAATATAAAATACTGTGGGTATGGTTTTCAGTGGCATGGACTGGGAGACTAGTCAGGATTGAGATAAAGATGAACGAAGCTAAGTACAGAGAAATCCTTGATGAAAACTAGCTTCAGAGTGCTCAGGACCTCAGACTGGGGTCTATCTTCCAACAGGACAATGACCCTTATCACACAGCAAAGACAACTTATGAGTTGCTTCGGGAAAGTCTCTGAATGTCCTCGAGTGGCCCAGCCAGAGCCCAGACTTAAACCCGATCGAACATCTCTGTAGTGATCTGAAAATAGCTGTGCAGCAACGATCCCCATCCAATCTGACAAAGCTTGAGAGGATCTGCAGAGAAGAATTTGAGAAACTCCTCAAATACAGGTGTGCCAAGCTTGTAGAGTCATACCCAAGGAGACTTGATCAATGCCAAAGGTGATTCAACAAATTACTGATTAAATGGTCTGAATACTTATGGAAATACTGATATTTCTGTTTTTTTACATTTAATACATTTGCTAAATTTCTAAAAACAGTTTTTGCTTTGTCATTATGGGGTATTTCGTGTTTTTATGGGAGATAAAAAAAATATATTTTAGAATAAGGCTGTAACGTAACAAACTGTGGGATTTAAATATTTTCCGAATGCACTGTATACATTCATGCTACACACACATCACAACTGCTGATACCAGACGTATTATACCACTCAATTTATACACTTGTCCTCTCATTGTTTGTTTGACAAAACAGGGTAGGGTCGGCATGCTGCCAATTTCAGGCATACTTGCAGCCTGTGGTATTCTTCGCAATATCTCCATGGTAATTTGATTCAGTTCATGTCTTTGCTCTAGAGCCTGTTTGTTATTTTCTCAGGCTGACAGCTGACAGTCAGGATCTCTAGTCTCCACAGAGTGTTGTTAACACCCCAGGGATCCCCTTATCAAACAGTTGGTGGAGAAACAGATTTTGAGTGTTCAGAGCATGGAAGTGGCTAGTCTATTTTACACATTATGGCAAAATGTGTAAAATAGCATGAGATTAGCTATAGCACTGCAAATGTTTCTCTCTGTCCCATGGAGAAAAACTAACCTCAAAGAAAAATATATATACTTATAATAACAAAAATAAAAACGCAATATGTTTCATGAGCTGAAATAAAATGTTCCATAAGCACAAAAAGCTTATTTCTCTCAGATTTTGTGAACAAATTTGTTTATATCCCTGTTAGTGAGCCTTTCTCATTTGCCAAGATAATCCATATACCTGACAGGTCTGCCATATCAAGAAGCTGATTAAACGGCACAATCATTACACAGGTGCACTTGTGCAGGGGACAATAAAAGGTCACTCTAAAATGTGCAGTTTTGTCACACAACACAATGCCACAGATGTCTCAAGTTTTGAGGGCGCAGGAAATTGGCATGCTGACTGCAGGAATGTCCAACAGAGCTGTTGCCAGATAATTGAATGTTCATTTCTCTACCATATGCCACCTTCAATGTCATTTTAGAGAATTTGGCAGTACGTCCAAGTGGACTCAAGATCGCAGACCACATGTAATCATGCCAGCCCAGACCTCCACATCTAGTCTGAGACCAGACACCCGGACAGGTGATTGGCTGGGCCTGACTCCCCAGTGGGTGGACTTGCACTGGCAGATTTTAGCCATTGGACCATAAATGTTGATAGACAATGTTGTGAATTTTTTTAATTAAAAGATTGATTTTAAAATTATGCCTCTGAGGCGTTTCTTCATCACCAGCAGAAAAGACAAGTTTAAGCATAGTGATTGTTTGTTTCTTTTCCTCTTCATTCATTTCCCCAGGTGCTCCAGTGTCAAAAGGTAATTTAAATCATCCCAACAACAGTTGCACATTTGGATGTGTTGAGTGATTATTGCATATTAACTTAATTAAAGTATTTTACTTCATTTAGATAGTCCCTCTAAAGAGGCTTACTAGAGTGTTAGTGAATGCACAGTACATGTTCAACTGTTGATACATATTTGAATGTGAAGTAGCTCAACTTGTATTTCACTTTATTTGGATCGTCCCAAAGCATATCTAAAGATCAGTGGCGGTCGGTGCCGTTAAAGATGAGAGAGGACACTTATTTTTTTTTCATGAACATGGTCTTATTTCTATTACTGTCACGCCTGCTCCCGCTCTTTGGCGCGCCAGGCTCCCCAGCATTACGCACTCCTGCCACCATCAGTACGCACACCTGCCTTTACCCGTCACGCGCATCAGCGTATTACTGGACTCACCTGGACTCAATCACCTGTTTACTACCTCCCCTACATTTGTCAGTTCCCCATCTCTGCTCCCCGCTGCTGCATCAATGTTTGTATGTCGTTGTTACCCATGTGCTGACGCTGTTCCTGGCTTGTTATCTGTCTGTTCCGCATTAAATGTTCAACTCCCCGTACCTGCTTCTCATCTCCAGCGTCGGTCCTTATAGAAAGCAGCAGCCATTATACAAAGCATAGGGGTGCTGGCGTTCCGGTTGGTGGCGACGGAAGGCGCCCATCCCACGTCGGGCCTCAGCCGGATCGTCAGGTTTTTACTCCCAGCCGGTCTTTCCCAGCACCCGTGCCGCGGCCGGCCCGTCAGGCTCGCCCAGGTGGGACAGCGGGTGGCGCTCCTAGAGGGGGGGTACTGTCACGCCTACTCCCGTTACGCCAGGCTCCCCAGCATTACGCACTCCTGCCACCATCAGTGCCTTTCCCCGTCACGCGCATCAGCGTATTATTGGACTCAATCACCTGTTTATTACCTCCCCTATATTTGTCAGTTCCCCATCTCTGCTCCCCGCTGCTGCATTAATGTTCTTATGTCAATGTTACCCATGTGCTGACGCTGTTCCTGGCTTGTTATCTGTCTGTTCCGCATTAAATGTTCAACTCCCCGTACCTGCTTCTCATCTCCAGCGTCGGTCCTTATAATTACAGCATATTTGATGACTGTCATTCATATTCCACTCACCCAGTTCAATATAACATTGATATGTTTAGGCTACTAAATGATACTCAAATTTTTCCTATACCCATCATCAGGTTGCTACAACCTAGCCTATGAATGGAAGTTTACAACGTAGGTGCACACAGGTCAAGAGAAAAATTTGAGTTGACATACAGTGACACATTTAATACTGCCTTGCATCTAGCTCTAAGGTGTAAACATTAGTCCAACAGTTGCAAACGAGAGGTTCTATTGGACAAATCCAGGTGTGTTTATCCCTGTTTGATTTTGGTGCCGTTTGCTTCTGTTTAAGAAACGTTTTACAACAGAGTCAGGGTACTGAATTCACTCCTGGTCACACGTAAACACAGCCACGTTGTATTCCTTCTCGCATCTATGCACTCTCCTCTCACATTTTCCCCACAACATCTTTAAAGCCAAACCATGTCAAAACCGCTAAACATAGCCTACATCGTTGTCACCATATTAGCTAAAGTAATGTCACAGTCAACATAGCTAATAGAACTAACGGGTTAGAAAAACCTGCTACAATCATGCAGTAACGTTACAGTCTACCGTCAGTAAGCAGTTCAATAAGCAGTTTAGCAGTTACACGGTGACAAGAAATTAGTAAAACCAAAAGCTTACCTTGATTTGGAAGAGTGTCGTTCCAGTGTCGTGTTGGATAGTCATAAACAGCAAGCTAACATAGCATCCCTTCCTCTGAGTCGGGTGTTTGAGTAGGCTAAACTAGCTAGCTAGCTGCATTTGCTAGCTAAGTAAGTGAAAGTGAAAGTTAAAAAAAAATGAAACTCTGTCTCTTGATTCTCCTTCATTTTTGAAGAAATTAACTTATTCAAAACTGTTCAACTATTGTCTTTCTCTCTCTTTGGGTCAACTACTCACCACATTTTATGCACTGCAGTGATAGCCAGCTGTAGCTTATGCTTTCAGTACTAGATTCATTCTGCAAGAGCTCTGATATGTTGGAGGATGTCCTCCGAAAGTTGTCATAATTACTGTGTAAGTCTATGGAAGGGGGTGAGAACCATGTGCCTCCTAGGTTTTGTTTTGAAGTTAATGTACCCAGAGGAGGACGGATGCTAGCTGTCCTGCGCCTACACCATGGTGCTACCCTGTTGAGGCTACTGTAGACCTTCATTGTAAAACAGTGTTTTAAGAAATTATTTGTTGACATTAATATATTTGGTATATTTTTATCTAAAAAGGATAACTTTTTAAATGTTTACTATTTTTATTTGCATGAAATTTGCTGAAGAGGATGCCCCTCTCCTTCCTCCTCTGAGAAGCCTTCACTACTACATATATTACTAGAATGACAACAAATATGCTGTTAACGTGTTACTGATATGCAGTTGAGATGCTGCTGATAGTCTCCTGATTGTTTGTTGATCATCTTTAGATGGTCTTGGCATTTGTACAAGCAAATCTGTACTGACAGGCTACAGATTATTTATATATTTTATCACCTTTATTTAACCAGGTAGGCCAATTGAGAACAACTTCTCATTTACAACTGTGACTTGGCCAAGATAGAGCAAAGCAGTGCGACACAACCAACACAGAGTTAGACATGGGATAAACAGATGTACAGTCAATAACACAATAGAAAGTCTATATACAGTGTGTGCAAATGTAGTAAGATTAGGGAGGTAAGGCAATAAATAGGCCATAGTGGCAAAATAATAACAATTTAACAATTAAACACTGGAGTGATAGATGTGCAGAAGATGAATGTGCAAGTAGAGATACTGGGGTGCATAAATATAGGGGGATGAGGTAGATGGGTGGGCTATTTACAGATGGGCTATGTACAGGTGCAATGATCGGTAAGCTGCTCTGACAGCTGATGCTTAAAGTTAGTGAGGGAGATATAAGTCTCCAGCTTCAGTGATTTTTGCAATTCGTTCCAGTCACTGGCAGTAGGGAACTGGAAGGAAAGGCGGCCAAAGTAAGAGTTGGCTTTGGGGGTGACCAGTGAAATATACCTGCTGGAGCGCGTGCTACGGTTGGGTGCTGCTATGGTGACCAGTGAGCTGAGATAAGGTGGGGCTTTACCTAGCAAAGACTTACAGATGACCTGGAGCCAGTGGGTTTGGCGACGAATATGAAGCGAGGGCCAGCCAACGAGAGCATACAGGTCGCAGTGGTGGGTAGTATATGGGGCTTTGGTTACAAAATGGATGGCACTGTGATAGACTGCATCCAATTTGCTGAGTAGAGTGTTGGAGGCTATTTTGTAAATGACGTCTTCGAAGTCAAGGATCGGTAGGATGGTCAGTTTTACGAGGGCATGTTTGGAATTGGAAGCCGATTCTAGATTTAATTTTGGATTGGAGATGCTTAACTTCTTTGGGAGCAGCGCACGAGGTGACCATTTTGGAGAGCCCGGCGTGCCCAAAGTAAAATGCCTCCCATTCAGGCCCAGAAAATAGGATATGCACATATTTAGTACCATTGGATAGGAAACACTCTGAATTTTCTAAAAGTGTTAACATTTTGTCTGTGAGTATAACAGAACGGGCATGGCAGGCGAAAACCCAAGGAATTTCTGTCCTGGAAAAAGTGGTTTTGGCACATTGCCTCATTTACAACCCCTCCCTTATGAAAATGCCCATATAAGGGCATATGAATGCAGTACCTATTGCTTCCTCTGGATGTCAACAGTCTCGAGAAAGTGTTCTGATTCTTTTTAGATGCTTTTAGAGCATAGAAGAAGACGAATAAGGAAGTATTTGTAGTTGCCCACATATTCTAAGTCAGAACCATCCAGAGTAGTGATGCTAGACAGCCGGGCAGGTGCGGGCAGTGATCGCTTGAAGAGCATGCATTTAGTTTTACTTGCATTTAAGAGCAGTTGGAGGCCACAGAAGGAGGGTTGTATGGCATTGAAGCTCGTCTGGAGGTTTGTTAACACAGTGTCCAAAGAAGGGCCAGAAGCATACAGAATGGTGTCGTCTGCGTAGAGGTGGATCAGAGAATCACCAGCAGCAAGAGCGACATCATTGATGTATACAAAGAAAAGAGTCGGCCCAAGAATTGAACCCTGTGGCACTCCCATAGAGACTGCCAAAGGTCCGGACAACAGGCACTCCGATTTGAGAAACCAAGGCTGTTCGAGTCTGTCGATAAGAATGCGGTGATTGACTGAGTCAAAAGCCTTGGCCAGGTCGATGAATACGGCTGCACAATATTGTCTTTTATTGATGGCGGTTATGATATCGTTTAGGACCTTGAGCGTGGCTGAGGTGCACCCATGACCAGCTCGGAAACCAGATTGCATAGCAGAGAAGGTACGGTGGGATTCAAAATGGTCGGTGATCTGTTTGTTAACTTGGCTTTCAAAGACTTTAGAAAGGCAGGGTAGGATAGCTATAGGTCCTTAACAGTTTGGGTCTAGAGAGTCACCCCCTTTGAAGAGGGGGATGACCGCGGCAGCTTTCCAATCTTTAGGGATTTCAAATAATACGAAAGAGAGGTTGAACAGGCTAGTAATAGGGGTTCGCAACAATTGCGGCAGATCATTTTAGAAAGAGAGGATCCAGATTGTCTAGGCCAGCTGATTTGTAGGGGTCCAGATGTTGCAGCTCTTTCAGAACATCAGCTATCTGAATTTGGGTGATGGAGAAATGGGGGAGGCTTGGGCAAGTTGCTGTGGGGGGTGCAGAGCTGTTGACCGGGGTAGGGGTAGCCAGGTGGAAAGCATGGCCAGCCGTAGAAAAATGCTTATTGAAATTCTCGATTCTTGTAGATTTATCGGTGGTGACAGTGTTTCCTAGCCTCAGTGCAGTGGGCAGTTGGGAGGAGGTGCTCTTATTCTCCATGGACTTTACAGTGTCCCAGAACTTTTTGGAGTTTCTGTTTGAAAAAGCTAGCCTTTGCTTTCCTAACTTCCCAGAAAAGTTGCATAGCGCGGGGGCAATTGGATGCTAATGCAGTACGCATTTCAACAGATATGCTGTTGAAATGCTGCTGATATTCTACAGATGGTTTGTTGAGCGTCTATAGATGGACTATAGACTACCTTGTTCAAAATTATAAGATATACTGTTGAGATGCTACTGAAAGGCTAAAGACATGCTGCTGATAGTCTACAGTGCACATCTGCACAGCAAAATCAAAGGTGTACATTTAACTCAGAAAGTGTTAAATGTACACTATTTTCGGTGAACATGAGTCCGACTGAACTGGTGTTAAAATAATAATAATTAACTCTGTCCCCATCAAAGTGTACAAATGAAATTGATTGTGGTGTTTGCATAGATCTACCGTAGCAAGATCTACAGTGTATAACATTACACTTGATTTAGAGTAAACTGGACTCACTTTGCTTAGTGCTGATGCTCTTACACTTTCTCAGTGTAAGAAATTAACACCTGTAGTATTATTTATCTTTGTGTAACATAATATTCATCAATCAATATACAAAACACAGATATTAAAAACAATCCCCTAAAAAATCTATCTGCAGTAGAGCATGCGGGGAAATTTGATAATGATTGGCGTGGTTTTGATGGAACTGTTTTACTCTCCACAGTGTAATACAATAACTCTGGTTATTAACACCAACACTGGGGGTTCTTTTACACCACTGAGGGTTAATTTCACAGATTCAACACTAGAAATGTTACACTGAAAAATTGCCCATTTCTGTGTGTAGATCAACTACAGACGCTTTCTTGTTGAAAGACAGCAGACATGCAGTTGACATGTTGCTGATAGTTTGTAGAGTGTCTACAGATGGACCATTCAAATAAATTGTTACCAAGACGGTAGTCTCTTTCTTGATAGGTTGGTAATTCATGTTACAGAGTGGAAGGAGTTTTGTTGATTGAGACTGTAGGGCTATGTATTGTTCCCCTGTGAATTCTCTATTTACACCTTGATTCTTAGTGTGTTCTAAATTAAAGAACTTGATTGGACCTTGATATAGAGAAAATGTGTTAATAATAAAAATACGTGGGATTCAAAGCACCTTACTGTCACGACTTCCGCCGAAGTTGGTCCCTCTCCTTGTTCGGGCGGCGTTCAGCGGTCGACGTCACCGGTCTAGCCACCGCCGATCCGCATTTCATTTTTCTGTTCGTTTTGTCTTCATTACACACCTGGTTTCCAATCACTTAATTACATGTTCCTTATTTAAACCTCTGTTCCCCCCATGTCTTTGTGATTGATTGTTCGTTGTCTTGTGGTCCGTGTATTGTGGTAATTTATATCACGAAGTGTATTGTATTTCGATACCGTAATTTTTTTGTAAAGTTGTTTGATTACTCAATTGTTGTCCTGCGCCTGACTCTGCCGTACCTACATGTCAGAGATCCATTACACTTACAAAAAACCCAAGGACACTGTACAGCAGCAAGAAAGCGTTGGAGCTAATGGATTCTGTAAAATGTAACATGTTTCAAGTTAAACTATAGTTTGTTTGTATCCTGTGTGGTGAATGATTACTGTGAGTATGAATGGAGTTCAGGCCATGAAACTGTGTGTATGCTAATTTAGAAAGGTTGTTGACCTAATCAGATAAGAGGAAATTGGCTAGGATCAGAGAGCAGGATCAGGCCCAGAACAGAAGACAGACGGGGTGTGATTCTGGCTTAACAAAGAGAGGACTATGGACATTCCACAGGGGAAAGGAGGGAAACTCATTGGGGTCTTAAAATGTATAGCTGGGGAGTTGACGCCTACAAGGGAAGAGTATAAAATGTGTTGTGAGCTTTCTAAATGTATGCACTCAGCTGACTGTATCCTTGGTATTAAACACTTGAAACTTCTCTTGAGCTTTTGGTCTCAATTACTTATTGCAAAGAGGTTGCAATAGCATTTTTCTTTTAACAGAACTCTAACAACAGCAGCAAGTGCAATTGAAATGCTGAACGTCTCTGAAATGTGCTGGTTATGTTCAATACAAGTTCAACAAAAACACTAACTCTTTGAGTGCAAAGGAACCTTCAGAAACAGTAAGTCATTCTGACAACACGTGCCTCATTCACTTCACATTAAGCCAGTAAATGTAATTCCTTCATATGCGATACTGGGAAGTGGACTGTGAGGAAATGCAACAGTCGTGTGGGTGTTAATCTACAGAAGATAATGTAAAGGTTTCTGGTGTGTGTGTGTAGGTGTTTGTGCATGCATGAGCGCGTGTGTGTGTGCGTACATGCACGCATCCGTGGCCCCCTTGTACCCTGCATTAGTCCCCAGATCCGTCAAAGTGTGAAAAAGCACCAGATGGGGCCTAACCACTTTCATAGTATATGAGTTTGCGAAGTTTTAAATAAAGCCCTGGGAGTCACACACAGGCTGTTGAGTGATTGTTTAGACGGCCTGCTTAATTTAGCATGGCTGATTAAGTGCGTATGTCAGGGAGAAGGAAGGAGGGAAGGAGCGCAGTGTGAGAGGTGGACGCAGCATGGCACACGCCTTGCCTCTCTGCTACGAGTGACACGTCAACACACCAGGGTTGCCCCTGACATCCCTCAGAATAGATCCCCCGTGATGATGATGATGACTCTGTGTTGAATCTTTTCACAGTGAGAGACACTGAGGTTCACGCACAAAGAAAGGTGTTCCATCGAAATCATCCCTGTCTACATTCAGAGGTCCATGTACAGACAGGGCTGTGCAGAGAAAAGATAGGTAACAAATGCTCATGTACTGCTTATGAATGTGTTGTGTATATTTTATGAATGTGTTATGTAGTCCCGAAGATACCCTATTAAGTGTTTATGGTTCCTGGCACCTACATTGTTTTTAA
The DNA here is from genome assembly GCA_003317085.1 of Hucho hucho. Lineage (NCBI taxonomy): Eukaryota > Metazoa > Chordata > Actinopteri > Salmoniformes > Salmonidae > Hucho > Hucho hucho. The sequence goes on from QNTS01000591.1 coordinate 460,000, forward strand.
AAATGGCAATACTAACATTATCCACATTCACTTTTTCAGTTTTGCTCTCAAAACTACAGAGATATACAATTATATGATCCACACTAATACAACTGATGCATGGCATCAATGACAAGAACTGGTTCCTGATGATGGGTTTTAATGCACCAATCAAACCTGTGGCAGCCTCCTCTGATCACGAGATGTGTTTGTATATAGTGCTGAAATCCATGTAAATCAACTCATTGTTATTCTCTCTGATGAATGGCATGTGTCGTTGGTCAAGGTGAACAGAAAATGATTAGAAAATAATCACGCATTGTGTAAATGCATAGCTTTGTGCAGTGTAGCCATTTGTTGGCTTGGCTGTGTTGGTTATAGAATATAGAGATTTGCTGGCTGCATGGCCACAGGTAATACCACCACCACGCTGCTGTATTATGATGATTAATGATCTTCTTTTAAAAGATGCAAATTGCTTTGTGAAAAGCATCACCATTTTGTTCTAGCTGGTGCAGGTAATCTGTTCTCTCCTTTGTTTTAAGTGGAAGGCAGCTGTCCAGTCTGTGCATTTGGCTTGACTTTACAAACGATGTGTTAGATTGCACCAACTCTTAAGAGAGGAATTTGATCCAGGGGGTTGATTTATTTGATAAAAAGGATGGGTAACGCTTTAACTTGACTACATATTCATAAAGAATTTATTACACATCTACAAGCATTTCATAAACATGTTATAACAGGTCCTTACCACATTATTAAAGGTTAATTAAATATATCCATAGCATACAGGGGCGCTACTTTGGTTTTAGAAGTGGGAGGACATAATATTATTCTTATTACTATTTGTATATTTTATCCAGTCGGATAAACACTCCAAACAGCCTACAAGACCACTCGGAGGCGTCCTAAAGCACGTTGCCTAGTTTTGAATCGCATTCCAATGAAAAAACTGGGGGGGACAAAAATGCAATTTCAGAATGTGGGGGGGTGTCCCCCCCGTAAATTGCGCCCCTGATAGCATATCTATAGCGCATTCATGCCATGCAAGAGCTCATATTTAGGTATCTTAATAGATGCGTCAATACAAAGACAGCGTAATGTCATCATTATGGCTGTTCTCAAAAGTGTGCTTCTGCCATACCAGTGTTAGTGAATATTCCAAAAGGCCAAACCCCGTTTAGAAAATTATGCTAATATTGAGACCCTATTTTCCCACCGGCTGGTAGAGGGCCTTGACTTACCTTCTGCTTCTTCTTCCTACTGAGGACCATGGTGAATTAAGTCATCGGGGTACATTTTAAGGATGAAATCGTGTAGTTGAGGGGCATATCATAGCTCTTTCGTAACTCATTAACAGCCACCCTCCACATCAAAATTAATTTAGGCCACACTGGACTATAACACACACATGAATGGTCTAACTCACTGTGTCACAATTCCAGTGGGTCAGAGGTTTACATACACTAAGTTGACTGTGCCTTTAAACAGCTTAGAAAATGCCTGAAAATTATGCCATGGCTTTTGGAAACTTCTGATAGGCTAACTGACATAATTTGAGTCAATTGGAGGTGTACCTGTGGATGTATTTCAACGTATACCTTTAAACTCAGTGCCTCTTTGCTTGACAACATGGGAAAATCTAAATAAATCAACCAAGACCTCAGAAAAAAATTGTAGACCTCCACATCCTTGGGAGCAATTTCCAAATGCCTGAAGGTACCACGTTCATCTGTACAAACAGTAGTATGCAAGTATAAACACCATGGGACCACGCAGCCATCATACCGCTCAGGAAGGAGAAACGCTCTGTCTACTTGAGATGAACGTACTTTGGTGCGAAAAGTGCAAATCAATCCCAGAACAACAGCAAAGGACCTTGTGAAGATGCTGGAGGAAGTCGGTACAAAAGTATCTATATCCACAGTAAAACGAGTCCTATATCGACATAACCTGAAAGGCCGCTCAGCAAGGAAGAAGCCACTGCTCCAAAACAGCCATAAAAAAGCCAGTCTACGGTTTGCACATGGGGACAAAGATCGTACTTTTTGGAAAATGCCCTCTGGTCTGATGAAACAAAAATAGAACTGTTTGGCCATAGTGACCATCATTACTTCACAAAATAGATGGTGTTATGAGGAGGAAAATATGTGGATATACTGAAGCAACATCAGTCAGGAAGTTAAAGCTTGGTCGCAAATGGGTCTTCCAAATGGACATTAACCCCAAGCATACTTCAAAAGTTGTGGCAAAATGGCTTAAGGACAACAAAGTCAAGGTATTGGAGTGGCCATCACAAAGACCTGACCTCAATCCTATAGAAGATTTGTGGGCAGAACTGAAAAAGCGTGTGCGAGCAAGGAGGCCTACAAACCTGACTCAGTTACACCAGCTCTGTCAGGAGGAATAGGCCAAAATTCACCCAACTTATTGTGGGAAGCTTGTGGAAGGCCACCCAAAATGTTTGACCCAAGTTAAACAATTTAAAGGCAATGCTACCAAATACTAATTGAGTGTATGTAAACTTCTGACACACTGGGAATGTGATGAAAGAAATAAAAGCTGAAATAAATAATTCTCTCTACTATTATTCTGACATTTCACATTCTTAAAATGAAGTGGTGATCCTAACTGACCTAAAACAGGGCATTCTTACTAGGATTAAATGTCAGGAATTGTGAAAAACTGAGTTTAAATGTATTTTGCTAAGACGCATGTAAACTTCTGACTTCAACTGTATATCCAGTCAAAGTAAAGTAAAATCTATTTTCCCATTCATGAAGCATTTATAGCTAACATTTTATTTCATTTTTTTGGGAAGGCAGGGCTTTTTATTTATATTTTATTTATTTAACTAGGCAAGTCATTTAAGAACAAATTCTTATTTACAGTGACTGCCTACCAAAAGGCAAAAGGCCTCCTGCAGGGACGAGGGCTGGGATAAAAAAAAAAATATAGGACAAAACACAGATCACGACAAGAGAGACAGCACAACACTACATAAAGAGAGACCTAGGACAACAACATAGCATGGCAGCAACACATGACAACTCGAAGATAAAACAAATGATGGTGCCGGTTGGTGGAAAGATACAAACCAGTAGTCTTATGAAGTAATAGTTTTATTTTGTGTATCATTGAAGGTCAAGTACACCCTCCTCTACAATGTTCTTGCTACTTTTGACACATTCCATTTTCATAGACGGTAAAGCATAGCGTGCAGTGCAACCAATCTCAAACTCCCTCTATGTGAATTGGAAAACAGATAATGCATCGTTCCTCCTCTGCCTAGATTAACATTTTATTCTTATTCTAGAAATGAAGGGAAATCTATTGTGGGTTGTTTCCCTTTTTTTGCTCGCATCTCTTCATTTTCTTCTAAACAAGAAAAATAATCTGTATGCAAGAGCTGGAACACAGCAACAAAGGTAAATTGAAATGTCTTTTTTTATTCATGTGAAGAGTTTGTTGGTGCAAGGAACTGCTGTATGGGGATATTGCAGCACAAATTAAGGTTGACAGTACAAGCCATCCCTGGCATCCATGCAAGGTCTTGTGAGGCTTTTTTGTTATATACGATGCCTTCGGAAAGTATTCAGATCCCTTTACTTTTTCAAATTTTTGTTAGGTTACAGCCTTATTCTAAAATGTTTCTCTCATCAATCTACACACAATAATGACAAAGCAAATGTATGAAGAAAAAGAAACTACTGAAATATAACATTTACATAAGTATTCAAACCCTTTAGTTAATACTTTGTTGAAGCACCTTCGGCAGCAATTACAGCCTTGAGTCTTCTTCGGTATGACACTACAAGTTTGGCACACCATTATTTGGGGAGGTTCTCCCATTCTTCTCTGCAGATCCTCTCAAGCTCTGTCAGGTTGGATGGGTAGCGTTGCTGCACAGCTATTTTCAGGTCTCTCCAGAGATGTTAGATTGGGTTCAAGTCCGGGCTCTGGTTGGGCCACTCAAAGAGATACAGAGACTTGTCCCAAAGCTACTCCTATGTTGTCTTGGCTGTGTGCTTAAGGTCGTTTTCCTGTTGGAAGGTGAACGTTCGCCCCAGTCTGAGGTCCTGAGCGCTCTCGAGCAGGTTTTCATCAAGGATCTCTCTGTACTTTGCTGCGTTCATCTTTGCCTCGATCCTGACTAGTCTCCCAGTCCCTGCCGCTGAAAAACACCTCCACAGCATGATGCTGCCACCACCATACTTCACCGTAGGGATGGTGCCAGGTTTTTTCCAGACGTGACGCTTGGCATTCAGGCCAATAGTCTTTAGGTGCAAAATCCTCTGACATGCACTGTCAACTGTGGGACCTTATATCGACAGGTGTGTGCTTTTCCATATCATGTCCAAACAATTGAATTTACCACAGGTGGACTGCAATCAAGTTGTAGAAGCATCTCAAAGATTATCAATGGAAACAAGATTAATTTTGAGTCTCATAGCAAAGGGTCTAAATACTTATGTAAATAAGGTTTCTATTTTTTTTTTATATACATTTGCAAACATTTCTAAAAACTGGTTGTCGCTTTGTCATTATGGGCTATTGTGTGTAGATTGCTAATTATATATATTTTTTTTATTTAATCAATTTTAGAATAAGGCTGTAACGTAGACTGTATACACTGCATATACAAAACATTAACTTCTTAGGGAGCGGCTGCATAGGTGACGGTTTTGGAGAGTCTGGCGTGCCCAAAGTAAAATGCCTGCCACTCAGGCCCAGAAAATAGGATATGCACATAATTAGTACTATTGGATAGGAAACACTCTGAAGTTTCTAAAAGTGTTAAAATAAATAATGTATGTGAGTATAACAGAAGTGATATAGCAGGCGAAAACCCGAGGAAAATCCATACGGATTTGCAGTTTTTTTTGTACTTGACCTTCTTCTCCAGGCTGCATATTAATTTTTATTTTAACCAGGACTGAGACTGCAGTACCTATGGCTTCCACTAGATGTCAGCAGTCTTTATACAAAGACAGGGGGCGATAGGAGTAAGCAAAACAGATAGGAAGAGGAAATGGTCAAGGGAGCTCAGATGTCAACAAGATTTCTCGGGCGCGAGACTGGGTGCGCGCCCCACTTTATTTTACTTATATAACGTATAGGTAACGTATTATCGCTAATATTCATAAAAGAATAGCTAAGGATGCATTATAACTGGTCTTTGATTTGCTTAGGAAAAGTTTATAGGTATATTTGAACGCGTTCTCTTCACGTTTCAATGGGCGATTCGACGTTGGATTTTCTGAACATAATGCGCCAAACCAAATGCCCCACCGCTCCTTAAGAGGTTAACAGACATATTTAACCAATCCCTATCCCAGTCTGTTGTCCCCACATGCTTCAAGATGGCCACCATTGTTCCTGTTTCCAAGAAAGCTAAGGTAACTGAACTAAATGACTATCGCTCCATTGCACTCACTTCTGTCATCATGAAGTGCTTTGAGAGACTTGTCGAGGACCATATCACCTCCAACCTACCTGATACCCGAGACCCACTCCAATTTGCTTACCGCCCCAATAGGTCCACTGACGATGCAATCGCCATCACACTGCACACTGCCCTATCCCATCTGGACAAAAGGAATACCTATGTAAGAATGCTGTTCATTGACTACAGCTCAGCATTTAACACCATAGTACCCTCCAAACTCATCATTAAGCTCGAGACCTTGGGTCTCAACGCCGCCATGTGCAACTGGGTCCTGGACTTTCTGACGGGCCGCCCCCAGGTGGTGAAGGTAGGAAACAACATATCTACCCCGCTGATCCTCAACATTGGGGCCCCACAAGGGTGCGTTCTCAGCCCTCTCCTGTACTCCCTGTTCACTCATGACTGCGTGGCTATGCACGCTTCCAACTCAATCATCAAGTTTGCAGACAGCACTACAGTGGTAGGCCTGATTACCAACAACGACAAGACAGCCTACAGGGAGGAGGTGAGGGCCAAGAATCAGAGCTTTTGATGACTATGCAACACTTGTATATTGATGAATGATTAATAATTCAACTTTTGGATTTTGAATTTGGCGCCTTACATTTCACCGGGTAGTGTTAAATAAGTAGCGCCCCACTGCTCCCTAAGTAGTTAAATAAACTGACTTAATTAATAAAGGTATCACTAGTCACTTTAAATAACGCTACTTTAACTTCTCAGGGAGCAGCTCCCGAGGTGACGGTTTTGGAGAGCCTGGCGTGCCCAAAGTAAAATGCCTCCCATTCAGGCCCAGAAAATAGGATACGCATATATTTAGTACCATTGGATAGGAAACACTCTGAATTTTCCAAAACTGTTAACCATTTGTCTGTGAGTGAAACAGAACGGATATGGCAGGCAAAACCCTGAGGAATTTCTGTCCTGGAAAAAGTGATTTTGACACATTGCTCATTTGGGAACCCCTCCCTCATGAAAATGATCATATAAGGGCATATGAATGCAGTACACATCGCTTCCTTATGATGTCAACAGCCTCTAGATGGTGTTTCCCTCCATTTTGGATGCTTTAGACCAGAGAAAACGACCAAACAAGTGGGTCCCCCCTTGATGACAACAGTACCCAGGGCGCGCGCCCGAGAAGTCGCGCAGTGTCTTATTTACCGTCTTTAGAGCTCAGTTTATATTCCGGTTGATTTATAATAGTAAATATACGTAAAAGTGTTCCTAAGGATACATTTAAAACTATGTTTGAATGTTCTTGGACAAGTTTATAGGTATAAGATGAACGAGTTCGCGCCACGTTTCAATGGACTAGTGGAGGCTGTCGTTTCTGACTATGACGCGCGAACCAAATGGAGATTTATGGATATAATACATGACTTTTTCTAACAAAAGAACCATGGATTGTCTTCGTTGGACACTTAGGATGACCTCAGCAGAAGTTCTTCAACAGGTAATTGATTTGTTTTCGCTGTGAAATGTGTTATGTGTGTGCCACGCTGGCTAATGAATTCATGGCTATGAGAAAGTATGTGAGGTGCTGCCCTCAAACAATCAAATGTAGAGCTTTCGCCGTAAAGCCTTTTTGAAATCTGACAACGCTGTGATATTGCCAAGAA
>QNTS01000591.1:473371-491817 GCA_003317085.1 Hucho hucho
GCTTTTACGGTTGCAGAAGTCAACAAATGAGAGCGCCTGGGGAACAGGAGTGGAGCTAGGCACTGCAGGGCCAGGATTAACCTCTATATCACCAGAGGAACAGAGGAGGAGTAGGATAAGGGTACGGCTAAAGGCTATAATGACTGGTCGTCTAGGACGTTCTGAACAGAGAGTAAAAAGAACAGGTTTCAGGGGGCGATAAAATAGATTAAAGGCATAATGTACAGACAAAGGTATGGTAGGACGTGAATACAGTGGAGGTAAACCTAGGCATTGGGTGGTGATGAAAGAGATATTGTCTCTAGAAACATTTAAACCAGGTGATGTCATCACATGTGTGGGAGGTGGAACTAAAGGGTTGGATAAGGCATATTGAGCAGGGCTAGAGGCTCTACTGTGAAATAAGGCAATAAATACTAACCAGAACAGCAATGGACAAGGCATATTGACATTGAGGAGAGGCATGCTTAGCCTAGTGAACATAAGGGTTCAGTTAGTAGTGAGGCTGGTTGGGGACACGGCGATTCAGACAGCTAGCCGGGGACAGCAAGCTAGCAAACGCAAGCAGGCCGGCTAACAAAGACGGAGGAAGTCTGTTTATAACCTCCTCGTGTGTTTCCGTCGGTAGACCAAGTCGTGATGGGTTAATGGGGTTCCGTGTGGTGAAGGGGACCAGGCCAGTTGGCAAAAATAGGTAATAGTGTCCCAAGAAATTGTCTGATGGACCTGTTTGGCTAGTAGCTGATATGCTCTAGACAGCTAACGTTAGCAGGCCGCAGTTAGCTGATGGGCGCTCAGGTGACGTCGCGACGGAGGGCCGGTTGAATAACCCCCTCGGGCAGATAACGTCGGTAGTCCACTCGTGAAGGCCTGGTGGGGCTCCACACCGGCAGTAAAAACAGGTCCGGATAGGTGTTGTAGCCCAGGAGTGGTTGATGAGATTCTTCAGCCAGCCGGGAGATGTGTCAAGCACAGGCTAGCTTCAGGCTAATTGGTGCATTGCTCCGGGACCAACGTTAGCCAATAGGCACTCAGGTAGCAGCTAGCTAGCTACAGGATCCAGGTGAAAAATGTCCAACTTGCGGTAGGAATCCGGGGATATGGAGAGAAAAAAATAAATAAATAGGTCCGGTAAGCTCAGGTTTGAGTCGTGTTATACGAACGGCGAGAGCTTTTCCAAGCTAAAGATTAGCTGATGCCCGCTAGCAATAGTAAGCTAAATACTAACGTTAGCTAGCATTTGTTGGGAGATTCCGGATTCGAAAAAAAACAACAACAAAAAACACAGATCCGCACCACATTGGGTGAGGCAGGTTGCAGGAGAGTGTTTTGAAGTTGAATTTTAGAGAGCATATATAAAAAGATATGTGAAGAAAATATATAAAAATATTATAAAAACGATATTTACACGGGACAGGACGGGACAAGACAAAATACACGTCCGACTGCTACGCCATCTTGGATTTTTCAATGCTCTAACCACTAGGCTACCTTTCGCCTGGTTTGCTAGATTGACATATACTAACATACATTTTTAATGGTGTTAAAATATCCAGTTATGCTATTTTGGACCACCAGGCAGCTGATGTCATGCAGCCTGTCATTTCTGTGTTTATATTTTTTCATAACGTGTCCATGATGTCACTGCGACAACTGTATACAGACATGTCGATAAACGCAGTATAAACAAGATTTTAGTCTTGAAAACTTTGGTTGTACATTACCGTACTCACTGTTCAGCACATGGCCTTAAAGAGATGGGTGGGGCTAAGGCTTAAGAGGGTGTGAACGATGCTGAATGAGTGTAGACAAAGAAGAGCTCTCCAGTAGGTGTACCAAAAATTATTCAAGGGCCATTTTCTCAAAAGTTTGGTTACAAGTTGATCAACTTTCAAAGCAGAATAACTTTCCCATTGTTTAAGTAGTGTATGAAATGCCATTTTCTAGCTCGGAGTCTCTACTTTTTTTTATTTTATCCGAAATGATTGCTTATGGGTGCCTTCATGTGTGTGTAAAATATTACTGTTCTCAGTTTTTTTGTTTTTATGAATTTATATATTTTTTTACTAAATGTTGTTTAGCTGGAATGGAATGTTCGTATCCTGTATAATTCACCGTGATACTGTATGTGGTTTTCTCACCTAGCTGCATGCACTTACTGTAAGTCACTCTGGACAAGAGCATCTGCTAAATTACAAAAAAGTAAAATGTAAAAGTTTTACATACAGATGCCATACAGATGCCATATATGTATAGAATTATTATTACAAAAATATAAAAAAATATTGATGTCAGAAATGTATCATTTGTACAGTTCTTTATTAAAAATGTAGTTATTTGATACATTTTACTGTAAAACTAGCAGGGCTAATTATTTATCTGAGAGTAAGGTGAATAAATAACATTTTGCAAAAACTAAATTATTATTTGTCTCTCTGAAATGAAACCATCAAGTGGTAGATTTTAAACAAATATATGTCTGTCATTGAACAACCCCATGCCGTGATTAGGTAGTGAAGAAACAGCAATCTCTTTCATAATTTCTTAAAACAATAAAATCTAATTTGCCAACATTTCTGAAAATGGATATAGCGTTCTGGAATCAAACTCTTCATATCTTATCAAATTGTGTAAGTCTGATTTCCCAAGACCACAGGATGAGTCACTGAAAGCAGGCAGATTGGGTTGTGTTCTTTTGAGGGCTCCTGGTTGTTCCATTAGGGGTTTTTACTCTGCATCTGACCTCACAAAGGGTTGAGTCCAACTGTTATTTGTGCAAATGTAAAAGCAAAAGGTATAACACATGCTAGCGGTGTGTGTGCCTGTGTGTTTGAAAGTGCGACAGAGAATAGGCCATGGGATTATCGACAGGGTTAGAGAGGTGTCACAGAGAGGGGGTATAGTGCTGTCTGGGGCTTTAACATCTTATGTGAGTCTGATCACAGACACTGGAAGGACAGACACATACACACAGTCACAAACGGATGCATACACACACACACACACACACACACACACAAACACACAGACAGACACACACTCACACAATAATGCCAGACATTCCATTTCAATCTTGTCATGAAGCTTAGACTGCTAAACACAGATAATACACCAAAAGCCCAATCATTCACAGCAAACCGGCAGACAAATAATGGGGATATGATAAATATATTGGTCATTATTTATTCATCCATTCTGAAGTGGTAGAATTACCATTGTTATGAAGAGAGTAAAGTCAAGTTTTTCACATCTCTGTAATGTGTTCTCAGAGTCTAGAGATGGACATGCATCCTGATTAACTGACAACTTTTGACAGATATGAGTAGACACATTTAAAACCACATGTATGGGGAAGGATTGTCAAAATAGAATAATACACAAACACATAATTCATTTTTGCTAATTAATTTCAGGGGGAAACTTGGTACCCTGTACTTTTGATTGAACACAAACATAAAAATCAATACTTTCAACCTTCATTCGCAAGCATTTTAGCAAGCTGTGATGTTTAGAACATTTTGTCTGAGGTGACAGTGCAACAAATCTGCTCCATCACTGTGATCCACTGAGTACTGTCTGAAAGCTCATGCCAGGTGATCTGTGATCCACCAGTGTTGTCTGTCTCCAAGCCCATGCCAGGACATCATCTCCAGGAGACCTCATCACCTCAATCAACCCCCTGCCAATTACCCATGTAGGAAGCTACCCTGGGTCACCCAGACGCAGACGGACAGAAATCAACTAAAAGGTCTCTGTGTGTGTCTGGCTAACCTCAAAGGCTTGCAGGCATTAGTCACACCAGGTGAATGGATAGAGGAGAACAGAGGCAAAAGTGCCACAGAGGGAGGGGTACGGGGAGTACCAAGTGGAAGGCTGGACTAGTGTCTGACTAACAAACAGTCTGCGACTGATCTCTCGCTCTCTCTGTCAGTCTCGAAAGTGTAGCACAAAAGATACTTCAAATGTCATGCTATTTGAAATGAATGATAATCTGATTTGTCATTGTTGATAGAGAGGTCTAATATGGAATTGATTCAGATTTTTCACAGAGCAATACCAATGAAACTTTCAAGGCTCCTCTATTACTGTAGCCCATGCTGTACTGTACATTCAGGATGCCACTTATGGATTAGATGTTTGTTTGCATTTCCCTAATGTTGGGAGGTTTCCCTCTTATCACCCTGTCTTCTTCGATTCAGGTCTAGTCATGCACTTGATGTCCACCCATTAAAGCCATCTGATAACCACTGTTTATAATGGCGGCAGCAGCCAGTGGCCGCACCAGTGTGGGCTGGACTCAGACTCACAGAGCAAACCCAATAGAGATAAGTCCCATTAATTAAACAACAACGTTTGCCCAGGCACTGATCTACAGTCAGGTCCATAATTATTATCAAAAAAGACTAGTACAAATACTCAGCTATATTGTATGCTAAAAATGTTATTGGGAAATGATATTATTGTATACAATTGCTCAGAGAAAGAGATTTTGATTAACAAGTCATCTTTTTTTTCTCAAAAAGATATGGGTAAATATTATTGGCACCCCTGTTTTCAATATCTTTCAATATCTAATCTTGTGAAGATAACAGGCACTGAGTCTTTAAAAAATATTTTATGAGATGGAGAACACATTGGGAGGGATCTTCGACCATTCCTCCTTACATAATCTTTCCAGATCATTGATATCCTTTGTCTGTGCTTATAGACTGCCATCTTCAAATCAAACCACAGGTTTTCAATGGGGTTCAAGTTCGGAGACTGAAATGTGGAGAATGTAGATTTCAGGGTTTTCGTGTAGGATTTTGATGTGTGCTTGGGTTCTTGTCTTGCTGGAAGATCCACTTGTGGCCAAGTTTCAGCTTCCCAGCAACCAGGTTTTTGGCACAATTGTCCTGGTACTGGGTAAAGTTCATGATGCAATAGACCTTAACAAGGGCCCCAGGACAAGTGGAAGCAACATAGCCCAATAACATCAAACATCTACCACCACACTTTAAAAAATCCACAGAGAAATGATTGACCACAAAATCAACATTTAGCAATGGCCATCTCAGTCTCCATTAAAAACCTTTGGGTTGAACTGAAGAGGGTAGTCCATAAGCACAGACAAAGGATATCAATGATCTGGAAAGATTCTGTATGGAGGAATGGTCTAAGATCCCTCCCAATGTGTTCTTAAATCACATAAATCATTTCAGTCCAAGTGCCATTATCCTTGCAAGGTGAGGTATTGAAAGGTGTTGAATATAGGGGTGCCAATGAGTTTGACCCCTATCTTTTTGAGAGAAAAAAGTATTACTTGTTAAACAAAATCTCTTTCTCTGAGCAATTGTATTAGTATAAAATAATGTAATTTTCCTTTTATTTATTTTTTATTTAACATATAAACTCAGTATATGTATTTTTCTTATTGTATACAGTCATTTTTGCTCATCTTTATCAAGGGTGTTAATAATTTTGGACCTGACTGTACACCCTTCTGACTGCTGACCTTTGGAAAGTTTGACGACAGAAGCTTGCTCTTTAATACTTGTTTACTACCTCAAAAGGTATTATGCCAGGATTAACCCTCACATCCTCCAGCCGGGTGGAATTATCACTTGTCACCGCAGCATATGGGGCCCGGCGTGTTCACACCCCGCACCCCGCCACCCACTACCAACACTCCTAAACATAATTTTCAGATCGTACCACTGAGAATACATATTCAAGGCCAGGCCAACGCAACGCTTCTGTGTATAACTTAATTAAAAGTTAAGCCTAAGCAGAGCTTTTATAGAGAAAATATATAAATAACAAAACTCCTGTTGTCCGCAATTAAATCAATTTCACTGTTTCCGATCCATCATCAGCAAAGTGCTGTGACTGAAAACAAATCAGTGCATCAGCCAACCAAAGCAACGAGCTAGCTCATCGATGGTAATTACAAAATTTAACTCAAGCAAAAGCCATGGCAATTTGGTGTTTTGCTTTAATTGTGTAATGGCAGTTATTTTCCAACTAGGGAGTGGTTCTAATTTGTTTGCTTGATTGATTTATTCTTAAGGTAAATGCTCTAATAGGTGGAGCGGCATGAGTAAATGGACAATGTTTTCTAATGGAGGGAATCATTACACTTTACCTGCTGTGTCTCCCTACCAACACTGTCAGCCCTTGTCTAGGCTGTATGTTGGTGGCTATACAGATGAAACCATTATGGCTTTTGTGGACAATGACACACAGCTAGTCTCAGCCAAAAAACAAATATGCTTTGAAATTGGAAATGCTTTATTCTTTTGGGTTCACATGTGTGCTCTAACCTGGATGAGACTGATGAGAGTTATTTGTATCAAAGGTCATCGCATGGGTGATGCATGGGTCAGTAACATTTAGAATCATAAAGACCCAAACGTGTTTGAAATGTACCTATACCCGCTTTATCTCATGTGAAGCCCCCACCCCCAAAAAATAAAAATCTACCTGAAACAATTTTTGCTTGCCGTATCAGGGCTACCTCTCTACTAATTTAATAAGCCATGTTTCTGACCTCTCTCAAACTTTGTTTTGACAATTTCTCCTCTGCTGTTTTATGCCCTGTGCATCTCTCAGCAGACACACACAGACTGACAGAATGTTCTGCATCGCTGCTGTAAACAGTTTTGGTTCTGCAATACAGATGGATGATGAACTAAGACATGAAAGCTTAATCTCATTCCTCTGGTGATTATTCTTCAACAGTAGGTACGTAGATGCATCTGTATTCTACATCGTTGTCCTCTCCAGGCATAAGTAATCACAGTAATAACACTGGTAGTAAAATTACGTATTTGTTCTCAATGGGAAGAAATAAAACATTCACTGTTCACTTCAAACATCAGGAAGCATTAAATGATCCTCTCTCTCACAGACTATGCTAGGTGTAGAATAAAAAAGCAGGTAGGTTCTTTCATCTGAAGATTACACATGAGTGTGCGCGTGCATGGGAGTGTGCGTGTGTGTGTGCTCAAACAGCCTCATCTAGAGAAGTACTTATATGTAAAACATGTACCTTGACTTTGAGAATCTGAAAACCACAAATCATTAGCCTGTAGAGACACATGTCAAAGAGGAGACTGTATTTTAGTTAAGTCCTCACTGACAGACAGATAGGCAGGCAGTCATGACACACACACACACACACCAGGGACTGACTGATATTACAGGGATTCTGTGGCAATCTAGAGTCATTATCTTTGATGTGAAGACAACAGGTGACCTCACAGTGATTGAAATGTTATTTTAACTCCTGAGAGAAAGTTGTCTGACTGGATGACATTCATCCCACCACTCTCCCCAAACCCCAAACGTATATATCCATGTGGCAGTTATGTCCCTTTCAAACGGACAACTTTACTTGAATATTAAAAAGAGAACCCAACTGGTGAACCAAGAATAAATTATTCAATCTAATTTCAGAAATACTCAGTACGTTTCCACCTTATTTCAATGCTATCCCTGTCTTTTTTTGTAAAACTGAGAGAAGAATAGGAAAAGGTGGTTGACTGAAGAGAGGCTGTCTGTTTTTGCAGCTTCCCCTGTGAATCAGCAGGTGTGATATCTGACATGACAGGGTTCGCACGGGAGAGACAAGTGTTGTGCCGGCTGGTCACTTAGGACCCACAGTTGTGTGACACCATCCTGTCAGTCTGGAATGGAGTGTGGATTGAGCCATGACACACCAATGTCACATCTAGTCCATCGCCACGATGGCTAAATGACTGATCCCTGTCTCTCAACTGTTTCTAGCTAGCCACTCCCTGACTTAGCACTGTGTCATGACTGTCCTGTGAGGATCCAAATAGGTCAGATCATCTTTGCAATAAATAACTTCAACCAGATCTCCTCTCACCCGCAGAGGGGGGAGAAGGGAATTGGTGGGGGTTGACAGCTCACACCCTGTTGTAAATCAAGGAGAGAACATTCAGCATCTCCCTCTCCAAATTCACCCAAGGAATGTGCCTTTGTTTCAATCCACTTTTCCCGCTGAAACTCTTAACACGTTCTAAAGCGAACTATTGGAACAATATTTCTAGCATAGAACGTGGGGAATGGGCAGAGGTGACCTAAAAGAACACTAATGTCATATTGTGTTTTATTTTGTGATGTCATTAAAGATGTTATAAAGGAAATACTGTAACTTGAAAAGTATGCACACTATATGTGTGAAGGGGCCATGTGTTGTGCATGAAATATGAAAAATGATGAAAGTGTTTTTGTTAACTACTTAGGGAGCAGTGGGGCACTCCCGACACTACCCGGTGAAATGTAAGGCGCCAAATTCAAAATCCAAAAGTTGAATTATTAAACATTCATCAATATACAAGTGTTGCAAAGTCATCAAAAGCTCTACTTCTTGGCAATATCACAGCGTTGTCAGATTTCAAAAAGGCTTTACGGCGAAAGCACAACATTTGATTGTTTGAGGATAGCACCTACAATATTTATCCATTAGCATGAATTCATAAACCAGCGCGGTTCACACAAAACCCATTTCACAGCGAAAACAAATCCCTTGCCTTTTGAAGAACTTCTGCTGAGGGCTTCCCAAGTGTCCAACGAAGACATCCAATGGTTCTTTTGTTAGAAAAAGTCATTTATTATATCCATAAATCTCTGTTTGGTTGGCGCGTTATGATCATAAAATCCAACGTCGAATCGCCCATTGAAACGTGAAGAGAACGCATTCAAGTATACCTATAAACCTTTCCTAAACAAATCAAATACCAGTTATAATGCATCCTTAGCTATCCTTTTATGAATATTAGCGGTAATATTTCACTCGGATGGTCACCTAAACGTTATGAAAGGAAAATACAGTGGGGCGTGCATTCAGTCTCGCGCCCGAGAAAACTTGTTGACATTTCAGGTCCCCTGACCATTTCCTGTTCCTATCCGTTCCTCTTACTCCATTCACTCCCAGTCTTTGTATATAGACTGTTGACATCTAGTGGAAGCCATAAGTACTGCAATCCAGGAGCTGGATTGCCTTGAAGTCAATGGGGTGTCAAACAGAGCAAAGGTCACCAAAAACTGCATTTCCGGATGGATTTTCGCCTGCTATATCAGTTCTGTTATACTCACAGACATTATGTTAACACTTTTAGAAACTTCAGAGTGTTTCCTATCCAATAGTACTAATTATGTGCATATCCTATTTTCTGAGCCTGAGTGGCAGGCATTTTACTTTGGGCACGCCAGACTCTCCAAAACCGTCACCTCTGCTGCCGCTCCCTAAGAAGTTAAGAGAGGGCCATGATTTTAGGAGCCATAAGAGATAATAATTTTACATGACTTTGCACAGTGACAAGTCACGCCCTTGAGTGAGGTCAGAGAGCGTGTCAGCCTGACGAAACAACCCCTTTCTAACGAACTGTATAAAATGATGGGTTAAGAATTAACATTTCAGACCAGAGAGACGTTGACCTGCAGCTCACCTTTAAAGTGGTTGGATCTCTGAATCTCAACACAAGTTAGAGGCGATAAACTCACCTCCCGGACAATCACTGGTACGGCTGATTAGCTGTCCTAAGTAAAGTATCTAGAAAAGCGAATTTAAGTGGGACCATTCTAATACTCTCTTCAAACCCTCGTATTCCGCTACTCTCATCACCCCACTGGGAACCATTGACCAGGCTGGCTAGCATCTTCCACAGCGAATAGAAGGAGAATAAACTTGTAGTTCTGTTCAGGACCACACGACAAATCAACGGATACTGGACGACTGCAGAGGAGAACAACAGTAGAAGTGTGCTGCGAAAAGGCCCAAGAAGGCCCGTTTAGGAGAGATACACAGCAAACCAAGGCATTTCCACGTAAATACATTCATGCGGGCGGGGTTCGTGTGCAAAGTATAAGTGAGAGTAATTTCTAAATGTGCCAACGTTAAGTATCTCTTTCTCCCTCTCCCTCTCCATGTACTTTGTAACAAGCAGCCATATTGTTGTCAGTCCACTAGGGACCTGTTTCTAATGTATTAAGTGTGTATGTTTATCCTGTGTTACCATTTAGTTAGCTAGTAAATAAATAATTTAACCAATTTGTGTAGTACTGAATCATAAGTAAGGCTCCGATTTTTGCAGATGCAAGGAGGTTACGACTGTTCAGAATGATGATATGATACGAGGTTATGATTAATAAGTTGACTGTTGATAGATGTGATAGGTAAAGACTTTTAGAGTTTAATTCGGGAGATGGTAACTCTTTAAAGAACTGCTCTCGAGGGGCCCCAAATCCTAATTAGTTAATTGTTACATGATTAATTTAATCGGGTAACAATTAAGCATAGTTAGTTGATTAGATAAATAACAGTCATCAGATTAATGAAAGTAAAGTCACGACAACTGCATGGCCTGCGCTCTGGAATGGCATTCAATTGAGACAGCTAGCTATCACTGTTCTTGTCAGAAAAATATAAGGGAGGTTGTTTTTTGTTCAGTAGCCCTATATCATATTTGTCTCTCAGCGCAGGTAATATAATCAAGAGTAGGGGGACAGAAAAGTATGCACACCTTCAAGTTCAGATAAAGACAGGTAAAGTTTGAATCCATTCAATACAATCTCACCCAGCTCCTTTTAAGGTGTGACACCACACATAAATCTTACACCCCCAAAAATATAATTGATCAATACCTGTCAGAAATACAACAGAGCTTTAAAGATGAGAGAGTGGAGATGACACCCCATGTTGCACTGTGATAAGGAGGCATTGAGGGCCTTACTATCAGTTAAGCCAGTTTTTTTTAAGTCTCTGGCTCTGTCTCTTCTTAGTTAATCTGTCTGATTGGACGAAGCTCGGGAGGATGAGGAAATAAGAAGCCTCCATCTGGGAGCATTGATTGGGCAGCTGGTTTCCGGGAAGATGTGGAGGAGATTGACATCTTGCTGGCCTGTCTGCCAAGCCCCTGTTGTGAGGTGAAGGCTTCTTAACTGGCCCTCTGAGCCTTCTGTCACGATTATAAAGTGTAGGCTGATAACTAACCATGAAATAGGCCTAAACAGGGAGCTGAGGGAGGCAGTGGACAAATAGAGGTTTGATCAATGTAAATAGAAGCTATACAACCATAGGGTATGTATGGCACAGAGAATATTGGAGTTCCAGGAACTGGCCTAATTCCATAAGGGTGCAAATATATCATCACCATTCCAACCATGACTCATTGTTTTCTAATCATCGCCATGACATCCAGTATGTACTTAACGTTCTAATATAATTAGCGTAACAGTTGCCACGAGTCCCTGAAGGATTAAGTGTTGAGCTTCATTTCATCTTCAAAGCCACACAGTATCTGCCCATCGTTATTGTTTAGAGAGCCCGGTTAATATCAAAGGCATATTCAGTAAAATCAACTGAAAAACCTGTTCTATAAATGGAGCAACATCACAGAACCCAAACACCTAGAGAATGGCTTAGCTAACTGCTAACCATGTGTGTGTGCATGCATGTGTGTGAATCATGGTTTGTGTGGGAGAGGAGGGCTCAGTGTATCCAACACCAAAGGGCCCAGCTGGAGATGGTGATAGGAACACAGTGATGATGCTGACCTCTGACATTTTAGTCCATATTGAACCATCCTGCCCTCTTTCTCTCTGCCTCCCTGCCTGCAAGTGACACAGCCCTGTGAAGCACTAACCTTTAAGAGCATCTGCTTTGACAAACCCTGATGCTGGCGTGGAGCTCCCAACCCTGGCATGGCCCGGCAGGCTGGCAGAGCAGAACAGAATGGGACAGCCTTGAGTGTCCGTGCCCTCTGCCCTCTGGTTGGACTTTGACCTGGCACCCTACTCTCTACTTGGCTCTGGCCCATTAATCAGTGCCTCCAGCCTGGCTTTGAATGAACACCCTGCTAATGAGTCTGCAGCACTGCACATGTTGTGGATCTGCTGCCCGCCGCAGCCCATTGTTATGCAAACAGATTGGTTTAAGCTGCACAAAGCATTGGTTTAATTGCACCCAGTTAAGTGGCTAAGGGAGGCCTCTGCAGTAGAGAAGCCTTTTGCAAATAGGATGATTGTCCGTGTGTCTGTATGTGTGTGTGCGTTCATGCATGTGTATGTGTGTGGGAGGCGGGAGATGTCTGGAGCCAGCACAGTGGACAGTTAATTCATTGAGGAGAAGAATCAGAGAGATGAGAGGCTGATCGCACTGGGCAGCCCAGGGATTGGTTTTGGCTTAGGAGTAGAAAAGATGGCTGTGCAGTTCAGTGCTTGTGTGCCAAAGCCCTAAAATAGACATGGCTCAGTGGAAATCTAATTTCAATAAACACCCTGAGTGGCATGTCTTGTCTCTTGTTTTAATGAAATTCTCTGAATTATTTGTCCACGTTATAATGGTTTAACAGGAAGCTGTTACAACAGCTGTTACTGGTGCACATAACAATGTCAACATGGTGAATTCTATTGACTGCTAGATCACCTTGAAGATGCTTTAAAGGCTGAGGCAGCACAGCATATCCTCAATGATTGTCTCAAAACGGTTCTTAGAATTGTTTTCTATATGTCAATTGACCTCTCTTATTAATCAATATGATACTACTGTTGGTGGTTAGACAAAGTTCTTGTTATATACTGCAGCCTATAGTCTATTGGCCATATTATGCCAGATGACTGGAGGCTAGTAATAAACTCACTAAACTATGCCCTTTATTGTGTCCACACAGGCCTATTTTAGTTATGTTATGATCAGATGAATGATCTGTCATTATTCCTGCTGCATCTCTTTCCCAGTGGCGTTTTCAGTGCTTCTCAGTGGTGGTTAACCAGCCAACAGGCTACAGTGATAATCATGCTGGGCTCCCAGGGTTTGGGTACTTAGATTCAGAGACTCTGTCTGGCCACCCCGGATTCATCACCAAACCACTCGACCGGGACAGCCAGGGGTGAAGGTTTGTATCAAATATATGGTCAATACCGGCTGGTTCCGGCTGTTCCTGATGCTTGTCCTCACCCTAACAGGCATGGCCTGACCGACGTCGTCGTGGCACTGTGTCTGTCTGCCTGCCTTCCAGTGTGGACCAGACAGTTTGCAGAGACAAACATAGCCTACTGCACAAACAAAAGGCTGGGAGACATATTGGGATTAAACGCCCAATTAATTCCTATGATATTGAATATTTCTCTCTCTCACTGCGAAAGCGAGAGGGAGGGCAACATTGTGTTGTGCTGCATACACAAAGGAAGAAAATTTGTAAGCCACCATACCCATTCCCCACATTGACAAGCCAATAACATGACCTCATTAGCTATATCCAAATGTATAGTTTTTTATCATTTCTACTGAGGGGCCAAATGAGAATGGCGTTAAATCTCAATATGGTAGAACAAAAACAAATATGGCAGCACTTCATGGCACAGCGACTTGTAACATATTTGTGTGCTCTTTTTTATCAAATGTCCTCAAAGGCTTGTGAAGCCGGCGTTCTTAAGCTGTTCCTATGTATTGTTAAAAAAATTATTTTCTCTCTTTCTTTTTTTTCCTCCTTTTATGTGTGTATATGCAGATAGGGAAAACATTTCAGAAATTTGGGGAAATTAGCTTTTATGAATTGAAGAAATTCTAAAAGAGATTGGTGTGTTTTTTCACTATCTATTAAGCTATATGGAATTTGTTAAGAAGGTCATACCAAGGAAAATTTTGAATGCCTTCTGGAACGTGAACTTTCATGTGCCTTAATAACAAACAAGCCGAAGAACACTATCCCAACTGTGAAGCACGGGGGTGGCAGCATCATGTTGTGGGGGTGCTTTGCTGCAGGAGGGACTGGTGCACTTCGCAAATGGGTCTTCCAAATGGACAATGACCCCAAGCATGCTTCCAAAGTTGTGGCAAAATGGCTTAAGGACAACAAAGTCGAAGTATAGGAGTCGCCATCACAAAACCCCGACCTCAACCCGATAGAAAATTTGTGGGCAGAATTGAAAAAGCGTTTGCGAGCAAGGAGGCCTACAAACCTGACTCAGTTACACCAGCTCTGTCAGGAGGAGTGGGCCAAAATTCACCGAACTTATTGTGGGAAGTGTGTGGAAGGCTACCCAAAACGTTTGACCCAAGTTAAACAATTGAAAGGTAATGCTACCAAATACTAATTGAGTGTATGTAAACTTCTGACCCACTGGGAATGTGATGAAAGAAATAAAAGCTGAAATAAATCATTCTCTCTTCTATTATTCTGACATATCACCTTCTTAAATTAAAGTGGTGATCCTAACTGACTTAAGACTTTTTTTTCATTAGGATTAAATGTCAGGAATTGTGAAAACTGAGTTTAAATGTTTTTTGGCTAAGGTGTATGTAAACTTCCGACTTCAACTGTATATATATATATATTGGTGGATATAGCGGTCTGAAATAAACTTGCCATTTTGTTTTTTGAGGAGACTTGGCTTAAGCAAAGAAGCCTTGCCCCTTGACAGTCTAGGTCCAAGCCGGCTGTTTTATCTGCCAACCCCAGAGAGATCAGCCCACTGCTCAACACTAATACTAAAAGACAGGGAGTCAGTGGAAGGGCTGTGGGGCGCCATCTTCCTTTAGAGGTCTGGGGTCTGTGGACAGATATACTCTACAGGCGACAGCACATTTCAGACAGATGAATAATACAGGCTCGCCTCTAGAGGAGAGAATGGACTCTGCTTGACATTCTCCATTGTCACGTCTGCTCCAGCTCTTCCCTCCCCCTGGCGCTTGAGGGCGCCAGGTTACCCTGCATCACGCACTCCTTCCATCCATCACGCACACCTGCCTTCCCTCGTCACGTACATCAGCGATATTGGACTCACCTGGACTCACTCATCACCTGTTTATTACCTTCCCTGTATTTGTTAGTTCCCCAGCTCTGTTCCCTGCTGCTGCATTAATTGTTTTTGTCTGTGTTATTAATTTGCTGACACTGTTCCTGTCTCGTGCCATGTCCGTTCTGTATTAAATGTTTTACTCCCCGTACCTGCTTCGTCTCTCCAGCGTCATCTCATGTGACACTCCATAATGTAGCTCGAAGCAAAATGACCCATTGCTGTCCTTAAATTGACGATTCAACAGTAATTAGAGGGAATCTAACAACAACATCTCGACAACAACAGGATGAATCGACTGTAGGCCTAAGCAGAAGGCTGCCACTGACCTCAGATAATCTCTTTGTTTACAGACAACAATGTTTTTCCATTAGCATTTTATCTTGTATTTGAATTGTTTTTAATAGTCGTGACGCACGCACCGGTGCGTCAATCTAAGTAATACAATAAAAAAAATTGAATCAAAATCCGTCACTTTAAGCTAGAGATATCAGGGATGTCTCAATCTACCGCATCCGCCTATGTCGACCTTCCACATCTGCAGTGGAAGGTGGCCGAGCTTCAGCGGTGTTTGTCAGACCATGAAATCCCGAAAGTCGGTCTTCACACAAAAACGTCTGTAGCGTCCGAACGGTTTGTTCTAGAAAACTATTATGACCACTCTCACTAACACGATGATGTTCTCTGTTTTGCTCTACGACCCCCACAAATGTCACTGGGCTCGTGTAAAGGTAACCAGTGCTGGTTAAAAATGTTTATGGAAGCATGGAGGTAGTTTTGTGCCCCCCCAAAAAAGGGGTTAAATATGTGTCCAGAAAACAAAAATATGTTCCTTAGCTTTCTTATATCTCCTAGATAAAATAAGCACAATTCATTATAAGTAAATTATTCATAAACAAAACAAATGTGCTTAGTTTATAATTCATAAGAAACAGTAGCCAGTTTTGATGAAGACAGGATTCTAAGGATAGTATGTAACTTTGTGGTAGCACTTTGTGGTAAGAAGACTTGAGGACCGACTGAGATAATGGACCAATTCTCGGAGGAACTGTAAGATGAGCATGCTTACGACAGAGCCAATTATAAACAAACTTATCATTTCATGCTTATCCAACAATGCCGTCAGTCATACATTAGAAATTGGAAAAGCATCTAACATCCACTAACTGGCAACACAGACCATGATTTGTGAACACCAAACATTGAATGCTTTTGAAACCAAAGTGAACTTTTCTGACCAACAAAGCAATTGGTTGTGCGCTGTTTTTCATTCAGCTCAATTAATTTTACAGTACCATGACACCATAATCCTATCTGTTTAGAGGAATGTGTGTGTTCTCAGATCTGGAGGGAAGCCAAAGTCATTCCGCTACCCAAGAGTGGTAAAGCAACCTTTACAGCAGACCAATCAGCTTGCTGTCAGCTCTTAGCAAACTTGTGTTTGACCAAATACAATGCAATATCTCTGTAAACAAATTGACAACAGACTTTCAGCATGTTTATATAGAAGGGCACTCAATATGTATTGCACTGTCACAAGCACTGAAACAAATGACTGATGATTGGTTGAAAGAAATTGATAATAAGAAGATTGTGGGAGCTGTACTGTTAGATTTCAGTGCAGCCTTTGATATTATTGATCGTAACCTGTCGTTGAGAAAACGTGTGTTTCATGGCTTTCAACCTCTGACATATCGTGGATTCAGAGCTATCTATTTAATATAATTGAGGGTTTTCTTTAATGGAAGATTCTCTAATCTCAAACATGTAGGGTGTGGTGTACTGCAGGGCAGTTCTCTAGGCTCTCTACTTTTTTATATTTTTGCCAATGACATGCCACTGGCGTTAACTTCTTACGGAACAGTGTCCCGCTAGCGTGCCACTTCAATAACATCCGGTGAAATTGCAGAGCGCGAAATTCAAAATACAAAAATCGTAATATTAAACAATCATGAAAATACAAGTGTCATACAACATTCTTTAGCTTAGAATCTTGGTAATCGAACCGCTTTGTCCGATTTACAATAGACTTTACGGCGAAAGCATAGCATTTGATTATCTGAGGACAGCGCCCTGCATACTTCCTGCATATAAATATATTTCAAACCAGCACAGGTGTCACAAAAATTAAAAATAGCGATAAAATAAATCACTTACCTTTGAAGATCTCTGTTTGCAATCCCAAGGGTCCCAGCTACACAATAAATGGTGATTTTGTTCGATAAAGTCCCTCTTTATATCCCAAAAACTCAGTTTGGTTGGCGCGTTTTGTTCAGTAATCCACCCGTTCAACTCGTTCAACATACAGACAAAAGAATCCAAAAAGTACAGATAAACTTCGTCCAAACAAGTCAAACAACGTTTCTAATAAATCCTCAGGTACCCTAATATGTAAATAAATTATAACATTTAAGATGGAATGTAGTATGTTCAATACCGGAGACAAAAAACAAAGAGCGCGCCCTCAGTCACGCGTGCCACAGGACTACAGACCCAAGGAGGAACCCAATGATAAACTACAGCTACTTGTTCATTTTTCAAAGAACAAGCCTGAAACCTTGTCTAAAGACTGTTGACATCCAGTGGAAGCCATAGGTACTGCAATCTGGGAGCTATTATTTTCATTGTGCAATAGGAAACCATACCAATTGCATGGGAGCTCAAAAAAGCAATTTTTCCAGATGAATTTTCCTCTGGTTTTTGCCTGCCATATCAGTTCTGTTATACTCACAGACATTATTTTAACAGTTTTAGAAACTTCAAAGTGTTTTCTATCTATCAAATACAACTAATTATATGCATATCCTTGCTTCTGGGCCTGAGTAACAGGCATTTTACTTTGGGCACGCCAGACTCTCCGAACTTCCGAACACTGCCTCCTAGCCCGGAGAGGTTAAACAAAGCCTGTGTGTCCATGTATGCTGATGATTATGCCATATACATGACAGCAACCACAGCTAATGAAGTCACTGAAACCCGTAACAAGGAGTTGCAGTCAGTTATGGAATGGGTGGCCAGTAATAAACTGGTCCTGAACATCTCTAAAACTAAGAGCATTGTATTTGGTACAAATCATTCCCTAAGCTCTAGACCTCAGCTGAATATGGTTATGAATGGCGTGGCTGTTGAACAAGTTGAGGAGACTAAATTACTTGCCGTTACCTTAGATTAGGTCTGTCCATAACAAAGAGATGTTCTGCTTTTTGTTACACCACACTCCACAAAGCAAGTCATGCAGGCTCTAGTTTTGTCTTATCTTGACTATGTGGTCAAGTGCTGCTAAAAACAATACCTAGTTTGTTACATCTGCTCCTGCCACACCCTATACTTCTCATCCTGTGTCTCCCTAACCTGCCACCACTCTACCAGTGCTCTCTTCCTCTGTGTGTGTGTGTGATTGTGTGGGCGGAGACAGGTGTGCTGGAGGCAGAGCAGATCCCCACCAGCTGCAACCTATTCTATAACCCTGACCTCTACAAATACTCAGCCCTGCCACTTCCACGCTGCCAGAACGTAACCTCTGCTCAGTCAGTCTGCATTTTTTATCCGTTTGTTCCTGCTTAGATCCTGTTTTCATGTTATGCCTGTTTTCCCTTGCCTGGCGCTGTTTTCCTCTCCCCCCCCCCCCCCCCCCCCCCCCC
>QNTS01000591.1:494312-519250 GCA_003317085.1 Hucho hucho
AAAACTATAATAACACTTTTGAAAATATGCTAGAAAAGATGGCCGTAAGGAGCAAAGTAAGAAAATACTATGAAGCACACAGATCATTACTCCTCTTTTAGACAAGATAGAACTAGTTGTTTTACTCATCAATAAGTACTTCTAGAGTACTATTACTACAAAACGATGTATCTAAGTATGTTAATGTCTTGCTTTGACTCTTATTTATAGAGCAATAACAGACAACACAAAGCAAAACTGAATTATTACTATTGTTTATTCTGAGCCTTTAGTCACCCACAACAGCATTACCATCATTTTGTCTCATTTAGCTAGTAAGAGGGCCACAGCAGTGTTTTCCATTGTTGCTAAGGTCACAGCCTTTATAAATCCTTTAGTGTTGGCAGGAGCAGAGTTGATGAATGCCAGAGAGAGCTAGTGTGCCGACCGGCCACTCACCACACCATCCCTCGCCTCATTTAGGGTAGAGGGTGGAGAGATCCGCTGAGTGGCCTGGTTGCTCTGGCTCCCTATTGGGCACCTCGCCACCATGGCAGCAGGCAGGGCCACTGTGCCCTTTCCGCCCACCTCTTCTCATCTCACATGCCATGTGCTCAGCATGCATTGTTTTCCCTAAACAATGATGTGTGAGGCCATTTTGAGACCCTTATCCGAAGTGTTGTCCTTCTATTGAATTGTATCTGTTCTAAGGACCTGAATATTGAATTACCTACATGTGGCTCAGTTGTTGAGTGGGAGCTAGTAATGCCAAGGATGCGGGTTCAATTCTTGCAGGGTTCACAAACACAAACCAAAAAATTATGCACTTACTATTCAGGTCCTTAGAACAGATACAATTCAATAGAAGGACAACACTTGGGACGCTTGGGACAAAAGTGACATACATTATTATTATATTTTTGCTGTTACAAACCTCAATGTTGTTATGGATAACCTTTTCCCATCCTGTTACTGATTCCTAGGGGGAATATATCTCTTCCTGACGAATAAAGGGCACACGTTAGAGCCTCTCAGTTAAGAGGAAGTCTGGAGGATATGGAAAGTTGAGTAAAGAGATTAACACGAGGGTATTGTGTTTATGGTAAAATCACATTGGGATGCACCTGTGCTCTCCTCTCTGAACCACTACAGCAGGGTGTTATGCAGCGTTCAGTGAATTAATGTGTTAGTTAATCCTGTGTGTTTATATGTTTATAAGTGTGGCCAATCCTCAATCTCCTCCAGGTGACCTTGACCAATAAATGTAGTTTATTACATAATCAGTACCTATAGGTAATATTCAACTGGCAATAGACTAGTTAGTAATGTCGCTGTGGTCATAACGTTTATCAATATGTCACAACTTCACAGGAGAGCTGTTAGAACGTAAAAAATATGTGAACTTTCATGTGCCTTAATAACAAACTTGTATGCCATCTGTAAATACGAATACAATTGTTAAATTACGAGCCTTGTTGGTTAAGCCACAGAAAAAGTCAGCAGCCTTCTTCCCACTAGCCTTGATTGGCTGAGATAGAGTGGGCTGGACATGCTGAGAGAGGAGTTCGGATTGGTCTGTCATCTTCAGTCTCTGTTGGTAATCCTGTCGAATGCGGCTTTTACAAAAATGTATTGTGCAGTGGAGCTGCATAAGTGTTGCTCTCCACTTTCTGGAGGATCAAGTTTTGAAATCAGTGGAATTAGAGTATGATAGCTAAAGAGATGGAGAAAACACCTGTCTCCGGATTACCTTGCTAAGCGCTAATTATCTCTAGGCTAGTGGGTTTGAGCGATTGTTAGCTTACGTGTTAATGTTTTGGAAGGCAATGGTTGTAGCATTGTTTAGCACAGACCTCCAGTCATTTGTAGCTTTTGGAAATTGACACTGCTAGTACAGTAAGTTATATAAAATGTACAATGTGATGGTACAATGTGATATATTTACGTTTCACATAGCTTTTGTGGCTAGATGCTAAATACTACTGATTGAATAGCCTCAGATTATATGCACTATTGATTTGACCATTAGTGAAAGGTAATATGTGAATGTGTTTGAATGTGTAGATGTATGGAAATAGTTTTTTGAACTGTGATCTTTATTTCTGATACTGAAATATGTAATGTGAAGCCTTAGTACTACAATACAATGTAATGTCTAATTGATTTTGACAAAAAAAGATAGAAAGTGATTAACAAATTGAACAATATTTTAATATATCTTGGAGAATGCCTATTACTGAATGTTACTAACTTTTCTTTGTCTCATAATTTCACCCTGTTAATTCAGGTCTATTATCTGCTGACCAAGTCTCTGTCCGAAGCATGTAACATAAACACTATTATCCATGAGTCCACACAACTTATTATGTGACTTGTTAAGCACATTTTTACTACCGAACTTATGTAAGCTTACCATAACAAGGGTTTGAATACAAAATATTGTAAATATTTTGAAAAACGTGTTGGCCAGTGACAAAAAATATAAATGTAATCCATTTTAAATTCAGGCTGTAACACAACAAAAATGTGGAAAAAGTCAAGGGGTATGAATACCAAAAATGGGGGGCACCTTCTTATGCTGTATCTCTTAGATATAGGACAGACACTTTAAAACAAATTTCCTTTTGATTTATTTTTGGACTATCTGTTTTGTCCATGTATGAATCTATAATTCAATGTGTTTCTATGGACTAATAGCAGTAAAGGGAGTGGAGTCTGCGTGTTCATTAGCAATCATTGTTTGAAGTTTAACAGTGCTTTGGAACTGCCTGTTTGGATATTATTGCCCTGAAGTACATCAGAAAGGCTTCAATAACAACTATATTATAGACCTTTTTAAATGAATCACATACTTCAATTACATGATTTATTCGTGAATTTCCATGATTAAGAGGTAGAATTAGTCTGTGACCTCATCCATTTAAAAAAAAGTAGATTCAATCTGTTCACTCTCTATTAACAGACAGGAGGAAGGCCATTCAAACAAACCTCTATAGGGAGAAGGCCAAAGACCACGGGGCAGAGGCTTGACTGAAAATATATGACTTATCTCTGATCAGTAGCTACTAATATATTTTCCGGTAGTCCTTCTCAAAGGACCAATCAATCATTACAGGTCAAGCTCACTCTTGCAATCTTGCAAGTAATGAAATAAACAAACCAAAGTAGCAGGACTTTCATTTGAAGGCTAAGAATTAACTAATGATCACATTGGGTGTGGAGAATGTCCCCTAAACTCAAGGACTTAATTGCTGTGCTTGTCTGACTCATTGCTTTAAAGTTGTTGTCGTCTTTCGATGTGAAAACAACCTCTTCTATTACTAAACGTGTTTTCAATAGCTAAGGCAAGTTTGGGAGACAAGCATTCGATAACACTGAGCACAGCACATTACCTGTATCCTTTCTCATCTCGCATAGAGTTCCCTGAGGCACATCCAGGAGATGCTACAGTACCAGATCTGTAATTGCTTATTGATCAATATCAATAAAACGCAAAATTCTCTGTCTGCTCCAAAAACAGCAATTTATGTAAACAACAACAAACAACAACAAACTGAGATGTGGGTTTCTCAGTTGAGATGGCTCTATCCTTTCATGCACAGTAAGTGTAGTCAGTAAAGTCATTTTACTACAGATTAGAGCTGAGAGATCAATATACATTTTTATGGTTAATCTAGCATTGTGCTTTGTAGCATAGCGTTTAAGTAGTACCATTTACATGCTCATGTTGAGTGCTATTGGCCTGTGTTTTACAGCTGAGCGGTCAAGTCAAACAGTCATTCTCTATCCCAGTCTAATGCATAAATCACCTGAGCATTGAAATAGCAATAGGCCCCAAGATTGTCCAATACTATTTCCATTCCCATATTATCTGCAAACACAGGTAGGCCTACTATGTGAACTATGTGAAGTAATGGCTTTGATTTCTGGTCAAACAGATGGAGAAGGGGTCTTAGAAAATCTACCAGAAAAAGTCTTAAAAGGTATTAGAAATACATCAAAACACAATAATGTTGGAGTAAAGACCCCTGCCAAGTAATATCAACACTTATATTTATTTTTGTATAAATTATAACCTTCTGTATGTAATAAACATTGCCTTGTGTCTTGTAATTCCATTACCAAAAACCCACATACAGTATCTCTTGATAGGAGGGAGGATAATGAAAGTTCACGGAAGTAACAAGTAAAGGTAGACCTACTGTACCAATTGTTTATATTCTTTTTGCTAATTTACATTTTTGTTTATGAATTATTAAAACTCATAATTCAGTCTGGTCACTCTCTCTGCCTCTCTCCTCTCTATCTCCAGATGTTTCCTCTCCTAGCTCTTACTGACACCTACCCATGACCCCCCTCTTTCTATTTATTGTAACCAGTATCCGCACTCACTGAGCACCGACCGACACCGGACGTCCATGGACATTGAAAAGTAGTTGAAATTTGGTCAGTTCTGCCTGGCCTTCATTTCAATGTCCATAGACGTTATTTTTTAGGCCGAACCGGCCTTGATTTCCACGTCTTCTTGGTGACCGAACCAAATCTGAACCAAACATAGACATCTATGTTTCACAAGTTTGGACAACACAGTACAGTACGGTGAAGCACAGAGTAGTGTACAGTACAGTTAAGAAAAGTAGAGTATAGTTCAGTACAGTAGAGTTCAGTACAGTACAGTATAATGTATTGTACTCTACTGTGCTCTACTGTGCTGTACCATGATGTTTAAACTTGTGAAACATAGACATGGGTTCAGATTTAGTCCGTTCTGGACCAACCAAATTTGGTCTTGTTTGGGGGCGGAGCTCATTAGAATAACAGCCAGTGTGTAGAATAATACCCATATATGCAAAGGATGAAATTGGGTCTCACTTTATTTGGATAGTCCGGATTGTCCATTTGTAGCTCTACAGATAGTCATACTAACAAAAATCTGTTGATAAACAACTGCTTGCTATAGTTAGGTTAGGGTTAGGTTTAGAAGAAGGGTTAGGGGAATGGTTAAGGTTAATGTTAGTTAGGGTTAGTAGATAGTTAGTTAAAATGTTACTGATAGTCTGTAGATAATCTATAGATGTAAAGTGTTAAGTGTCATTTTTTGAATTTAACCTTTATTTAACTAGGCAAGTCAGTTAAGACTTATTATTGACTGTACGTTTGTTTATTCCATGTGTAACTCTATGTTGTTGTTTGTGTCGTACTGCTTTGCTTTATCTTGGCCAGGTCGCAGTTGTAAATGATAACTTGTTCTCAACTGGCCTACCTGGTTAAATAAATGTGATTTAAAAAAAAAAAAAAATCTTATTTACAACAACGGCCTACCGGGGAACAGTGGGTTAACTGCCTTGTTCAGGGGCAGAACAACAGATTTTTACCTTGTCATCTCGGTGATTCGATCCAACAATCTTTCAAATTTACGAAGTATATGATGTTCAGAATGAGACTGATATGAGGAAATGATGAATTAGTGACTGGTATGATATCTATATATTCTTGAGTTAATTCTGGAGACGATAACTCATTAAACAACTTTTCCCGTGGTGCTCCAAATTCCTAATTTAATAGAGTAATAATTAAACGTAGTAGGTCATTGTTCAATAAATAGCAGTCATCACATTAATGATAGTCTCGTCACGACAACTGATATTGCACATTTCTACCTTAGAGTACATTTTCAGGCTACATCCCCATGAAGAGAATGACATTCATATCTATAATAATGTGTAGTACAGATCAGGGACCTGTTCCGTTACCGCAATGCGGTTACCAGGTGTAAATACACTTCACCTACTGTAGTTCAATAACCAAAAGAGTTTTTCTCTCTTTCTTTCTTTCTCTCTCTCTGAGGACCTAAGCGTTAGGACCATTCCTCAAGGCCTACCTGGCCTGATGACTCCTTGATGTCCCCAGTCCACCTGGCCGTGCTGCTTCTCCAGTTTCAACTGTTCTGTCTGTTTTATGAATATTTAAAAATCTTGTCCATGTTCTGTTGTAATCTGCACCTGGCACAGCCAAAAGAGGACTGGCCACCCCTCACAGCCTGGTTCCTCTCTAGGTTTCTTCCTAGGTTTTGGCCTTTCTAGGGAGTTTTTCCTAACCACCTGCATTGCTTGCTGTTTGGGGTTTTAGGCTGGGTTTCTGTACAGCACTCTGTGACATCAGCTTTAGGGCTTTATAAGGGCTTTATAAATACATTTGATTTGATTTGGTGTTAATATTATCACCTCTTGAAGAGCATAGTCAGAACTACACATTTCCGATGATTTCACATTTAGCTCTATCATCATAGTTATACAGCAAGTAACATATGCTTTTCATGATCAGTAAACATCAATTGAGCATGTATTTTCAGATATGTGAGGGTAGCCTATCCATTTGGCATGAAGCTAGCTAACTAGCGAAGCAAACTACATGTGTCATTTAGCTTGCTTTATCTGAGATTAGGCTTTTGGAAAGAGCCTGACATCGGCAAGTCCTCTTCCTGGTAAAGTTGTCAGTCAGACTACTATCACCACTATTTGGATATAGCCATCTTGTTCATTCCCTGAAAGTTAGCTTGTTAACTAGCCATACTGACGTGATCTCTTATTACCTAATGTTAACTAGACAATTTTATGTGGTCTGTCAGCAGCAATCATGATTAAACACTCTTAAAAACAATGTTGAAAAGGGGATAATGTCAGCTAACTTCGCTAGGTAGGCCTACGTTGGTTGGAGAAAAAAGTACATTAGGTCTACTTACCACTATGTTTAGCCAACTGTACAAAATGTATGCAAAGAAAACATTATCAGCTAACAGTACATCGGCAAATGAGCCCTTCTGCTGCTTTACAGGCAGAGCCCACAAAGGATTGGAAATTAACCTAAACCACTCATACTTGTCAGGTAGTTTACTTTTATTTTATATCACTCAAATATCCAGTGAACGGTGGCCAATATTACGAGATCATACGTCTACTCTCACTTATCTGAAATTACATGATCAATTGATGTTTACTGGTCATAAAAAGCATGCAGTTATTTGCTGTATAACTCTAATAACAGAGCTAAATTGTTTTGCACAACTGTTTTGCATGGAATAATCCGAAATCTGTAGTTTTGATGATATTGATGAGAGTTGATGATATTACAACCAAATAGTTTTCAATCCCGTGAAAACGGCATGCTAATGGTTTTAGCAGAGCTGGAGGTCTTCTTGCCCCAGCTGGCAAATTGAACGGTCTGCACCATATTGTGACGTTTTATTGATAATGACCTATATCAGCAGCAGTGGTAAAGTTGGTAAAATATGACAGGGAACTGCCCTCTCTGTTTTGACAGAATGGTACAGCAAAGCATGCATGGTCCATTAGCTACAGATACAGCTACTGTCCAAGAGAACAAGGAAGAACCAGCGTGTGTGTGAGAGAGAGAGAAGGAGGCCTTAGAGCTGTTTTAATGGGGGTAGGTCAGTGGGCTGTGACATCCTCATCAGCAGTAGTAAAGGGACCAGGACTCATTACATTACAGTCTAGGGCAATGTTAAACCTGGCTGGGCAGTAATGGACATGCCAACCTTGAGATCTGATCTGCAGATTCTTGGTGATAAACACAGGCAGACACTAGGTTAGAGAAAACAGCTTACCAACACTATTTAGAGGAACAATGTAGCCTAAGGATTACGGTCAGTTAGCAGTAAACCCAATGCTGCTTATAGAAGGGAGGGCACGAATGTCATGTAAAGACTGATGTGTAGGCTATTCACCAATTGATTAGCTGGCACTCAGAATCAAACCAAAATCAACTAAAGTGTTCCGGCATAAAGGCGCTGCATGGTCAATCCGATGTTTGCATTGGCCATGCAGCATTTACAGTGATATGGCCTCTGCAGAAGTCAGGGCATTTATACTTCTTGCGCTTCAAAGAGCAGTGCAGATCTGTTATGAAGGAAGTTGTCAAGGAAGTGGGTTTGTGTTTATACAGGACCTCCTGCCCCCACCTACCGTCAACTAATCATGTCAATGTGGAGCTATATGGAGCCCTCTGCATTGTTACAAAATTTGGGAGGCACACAGCGATGCGGCATAGAGCTCAATTTGGGAGCTGCATGCCTCCGGATCCATAAGGAGTCTCTGACCACATTTTCGGATGAAGCATATATTGGCTCTTAGTCACTGAATCAGAAATGAAAATGCAAAACTCAGTCAGTCTCGGTCCACCAATTAAGTAAACATTCTGTTCAGTCCAATCAATTCAATAAGAAATGCAAAAATGATTAACAAACCAATTAATCCACGTAAAAAATAAAAATAGAAAAATGATTGAGCTTGCAGAATATCTGTGTTGTCAGCACAATGGACAGAGCGCGCTGTGGTATGTGTAGGGTGCTATGGAAAGCCACTGGGGTGGTTAGGCATGACTCCTTTGGGTTTCCATAACAAGCGGCGAAACACGCTTCTCATCTGTGGTAGGCTAATTAAATAACGTATCGAGTTTTGATTTATAAGGGCGGGGTCAAGTTTACCGTTGAAGCTGCTTCATTCAACTTTGCCTCATGCCCCTCCACCACAAAGTTAGCTAGTTAGCTAGCTGTAAAAGTGTTAGTGTTATTAGCCTTATCCTATTTAGCTAGCTCGAACGAGCTAATCTGTCACTACCACAATGGATATCAGAAATTGGTTTTGCAAAATCGCCCAAACAAAACCAAAAGGAAAAGGAGAGTGGTCAGCCACAGCAGCAGCATCAAAGCACTGAGCTCCAGCTAACGTGCAGATGTAACCGGTGCTGTACTGCACCGCTGTAACTCTGCATTGTGTGTGGTTGATTGAGACTATAGACTTGGACTTTGGAGATCAGGTTGTTTTAATTAAGAAGAATTCACTCTCTGCATCCTGCATCTCTCATAGTGCATCAAAATGATTTCTGAATACAAAAATGAGTACAGCCTCTCCTTATTATGCATCAACACATAACATATATTTTACATAGATAAAACCACATACCTGCATCCAAAAGAAAATAATACATTTGTAGAGCACATATGCTCTGCGAATCGTCGCCTCTTTCTACAACAGATGGTCAATACAAGGGACAGGAATCATTTGAGTAACTAGCCATTGTTCACACATACAATAGCCTGCTAATACCTTAGCTAGCTATTAACCACATGTTGAATTCAGAATTTTTAAATCATCCTAAGAAGTACAATTACAAGTGCATCTTAACAATGCCATCCACTTATGAGTAACCTCTAAATATACAACATTATTCATGAGCAAAACACTGTGTGAATGACTTTGAGCTTGAAAGAATCAGATGACAGAAAAAGCAGGCCTACCTCTCATAGTGCATCAGAATGATTTGAGCACTAGCACTCAGGGCAAACCGTAAGTACACACTCCCCTACTCCCAGGATGCTGGCATGCATGCATAATAACATCAACATGCCATTAATATATGAACCTGGTGAAATTCACACAGTACTTTAACAACTGTTACACAGAGCCTACCCACCCTTCCACAAGTGCCGCCAGGATAAAGGCTCCACAGCCCACTCCACCTCCGAATGTTCCTGACGATTTTGGAACAGAGGAGGAAGCCCAGGTTAGCCTAGAATCCTACCCTAGCCACAGGTTTTCTGTCCAAAAACGTTAATTTAATAGCAACTCGTTCATAGGAAGAGAGTGGTTGGAATACACGGTTACTGCATAATTCATTATATGTGACCGACTGCCTCGATTTGGTCTTATGTAACAATATTTTAAATGTTTTTTTTTTTACATTGGATAAAAGTAGAGACTCAGAGCTAGAAAATAGTATGTCATACACTGCACTTGAGGAACAATGGCAAAGAAATTCTGCTTTGAAAGTTGATAAACTTGGCTATGTGGTAAACACACAATATATCAAATAAATTTGGTTTGTCACATGCACAGACTACAGAAGGTGTAAACAGGACAGTGAAATGGTTACTTGCATAGTAGCAATACCAAAACAAAAAGTGTACAGAACAAAATATTGTACAAATATTTTAAGATGGCGCTTAACTGACACACTTGTCTAAATTGATGGGTCATGTGAAGGAAATGCTACAACCACTACCCAGTCACATCTAGCTAAGTGGATGGGTCACTATTGTCTAGACATGTACACATGTTTATGAAATACATTAGATGGCCGTAATCACTCCCTGATACACCTGGCTAATCTGATGGGTCATGTAATAATCCATCCGAAGTGGAGTCTTTTGTTTAGACATGTAGCTAGCTAAATAATGAACCGGAATGATCCCAAATCATTCCACTACCAATAGAAACATTGTCATAGCTGAGGTATGAATCTGCAGGAAGCTAAAGCTAGCAAACTAAGTTCAATCTTAGCTAGCTAACATTAGGCTACAAGTAGCAATGCAGCTGGATTTCTGATTGGAACACTATTACTACACATATCATACTTTAACTAGCGATAGCGACTTTCTGAAAAAATGTGAAACTTATATCTGAAAAGGGAGCTAGAGTCTTACTCGTGCATAGATGAACGCTTCACGGCAAACTGGAACCATTTAACTCCCTTTCGTTTGTAGCTACATCTTGTTTGGTCAGCGTTGTGTCAAGTCACTTCAGTTCACATTGACCGTGGTGTGTGGAGAAAGTAGCCCATCACTTTTTCCAACAGATATGTCGATAGTGCCTGCTAAATTCAGGGCATAAATTTTGTTGAGAAAAGTAGTAGGCAGAAAGGGTTGCACATTTTGGAGAATATTCAAGAGGTGGAAACTTTCTGTGGGAATTACCGAGAATATATGGGAATTAATGGGAATATATGGGAATTAACGGAATATATATGCAAATTAATATTAATACCATTTAAATGTACACTACCGTTCAAAGGTTTGGGGGAACTTAGAAATGTCCTTGTTTTTGAAAGAAAAGCACATTTTTATCAGAAATACAGTGTAGACATTGTTAATGTAAATGGCTGCTTTTTAACAGAATATCTACACAGGCGTACAGAAGCCCATTATCAGCAACCCTCACTCCTGTGTTCCAATGGCACGTTGTGTTAGCTAATCCAAGTTTACCATTTTAAAAGGCTAATTGATCATTTGAAAACCCTTTTTCAATTATGTTAGCACAGCTGAAAATGTTCTCCTGATTAAAGAAGCAATAAAACGGACCTTCTTTAGACTAATTGAGTATCTGGAGCATCAGCATTTGTGGGTTCGATTACAGGCTCAAAATGGCCAGAAACAAATAACTTTCTTCTGAAACTCGTCAGTCTATTCTTGTTCTGAGAAATGAAGGCTATTCAATGCTAGAAATTGCCAAGAATCTGAAGATCTCGTACAATGCTGTGTACTACTCCCTTCACAGAACAGTGCAAACTGGCTCTAACCAGAATAGAAGGAGGAGTGGGAGGCCCCGGGTGAACAACTGAGCAAGAGGACATGTACATTAGAGTGTCTAGTTTCATAAACAGACGCCTCACAAGTCCTCAACTGGCAGCTTCATTAAATAGTACCCACAAAACACCAGTCTCAACATCAACAGTGAAGAGGCGACTCCGGGATGCTGGGAAGAGTTGCAAAGTCTAGGCAGAGTAATTAAAAAAAAGCCATATCTCAGACTGGCCAATAAAGGAAAAAAAGATTAATATGGCAAAAGGACACAGACACTGGACAGAGGAACTGTGCCTAGAAGGCCAGCATTCTGGAGTCGCCTCTTCACTGTTGACGTTGAGACTGGTGTAACAATGTCTACACGGTATTTCTGATCAATTTGATGTAATTTTAATGGACAAAATAATTGATTTTCTTTCAAAAACAAGGACATTTCTAAGTGACCCCAAACCTTTGAACGGAAGTGTAGATGTTTTTTGCATTGGATATATTTCCCATATCATATGAGGACAGAAACATAAACCTTTTACCTTATCATAAGTAGTCATAATTGCAAATGATTAAATCCTTTGAATAGAAATAAACACTAATTTAGTTACAAATTGAACTTTAATTTAATTAGTTGACTTTTCACAAGGGATGATTTCACTGAACAACAAAATAAAGGAAATTTTGAGTGATCCCCAATGATCCATCTCCCAAAAACATACATCTGTAAAATGGAGGACCATGAGCTGTTGCTATCAATAAGATGTCTGTTTCATAATACTTCTGGTATGTACTTCTTAATAATTTTAGTCTTATTGCATAACTGTAATAAAGCTGATTACTTTTAAATGGATACGTACGGTAGTCCTCATATTTCAAAGTAATATAACTTGATGTAATGGTCCTAATGTTAAAGGTTATTACACTACACATACTGTAGCATATGTTTTGGGTTCTAAAATACAGAGAGACTGTATTTTTGTTGCATTCTTCACATATGATTTGGCACAGTATTTGCCAATGTACACAGCTTTTACTTCTACATTAGCTGCAGTGAAATATCTCCACACATCAGATAGTGCCCGTGGCATTTTCCTGTAAATAACTTTTTTTGTAAAAAAACAACAAATGCAATTCCATTTACAGATAAATAGCTAAGCAGTTACAGTGAGGGAAAAAAGTATTTGATCCCCTGCTGATTTTGTACGTTTGCCCACTGACAAAGAAATTATCAGTCTATAATTTTAATGGTAGGTATATTTGAACAGTGAGAGACAGAATAACAACAGAAAAACACATGTGAAAAATTTTATAAATTGATTTGCATTTTAATTAGGGAAATAAGTATTTGAACCCCTCTCAATCAGAAAGATTTCTGGCTCCCAGGTGTCTTTTATACAGGTAACGAGCTGAGATTTGGAGCACACTCTTAAAGGGAGTGCTCCTAATCTCAGTTTGTTACCTGTATAAAAGACACCTGTCCACAGAAGCAATCAATCAATCAGATTCCAAACTCTCCACCATGGCCAAGACCAAAGAGCTCTCCAAGGATGTCAGGGACAAGATTGTAGACCTACACAAGGCTGGAATGGGCTACAAGACCATCGCCAAGCAGCTTGGTGAGAAGGTGACAACAGTTGGTACGATTATTTGCAAATGAAAGAAACACAAAAGAACTGTCAATCTCCCTCGNCTGCTCAAGAAAGCACATATACATGCCCGTCTGAAGTTTGCCAATGAACATCTGAATGATTCAGAGGACAACTGGGTGAAAGTGTTGTGGTCAGATGAGACCAAAATGGAGCTCTTTGGCATCAACTCAACTCGCCGTGTTTGGAGGAGGAGGAATGCTGCCTATGACCCCAAGAACACCATCCCCACCGTCAAACATGGAGGTGGAAACATTATGCTTTGGGGGTGTTTTTCTGCTAAGGGGACAGGACAACTTCACCGCATCAAAGGGACGATGGACGGGGCCATGTACCGTCAAATCTTGGGTGAGAACCTCCTTCCCTCAGCCAGGGCATTGAAAATGGGTCGTGGATGGGTATTCCAGCATGACAATGACCCAAAACACACGGCCAAGGCAACAAAGGAGTGGCTCAAGAAGAAGCACATTAAGGTCCTGGAGTGGCCTAGCCAGTCTCCAGACCTTAATCCCATAGAAAATCTGTGGAGGGAGCTGAAGGTTCGAGTTGCCAAATGTCAGCCTCGAAACCTTAATGACTTGGAGAAGATCTGCAAAGAGGAGTGGGACAAAATCCCTCCTGAGATGTGTGCAAACCTGGTGGCCAACTACAAGAAACGTCTGACCAACAAGGGTTTTGCCACCAAGTACCAAGTCATGTTTTGCAGAGGGGTCAAATACTTATATCCCTCATTAAAATGCAAATCAATTAATAACATTTTTCACATGCGTTTTTCTGGATTTTTTTGTTGTTATTCTGTCTCTCACTGTTCAAATATACCTACCATTAAAATTATATACTGATAATTTCTTTGTCAGTGGGCAAACGTACAAAATCAGCAGGGGATCAAATACTTTTTTCCCTCACTGTAGATTTAATGCATTTTATACAAGGCTATGTCAAATTTTATGAGGGTTGCCAGATTGTAGTATCGATGATCCCAACGATGCCACCAATGTAGCGGAAGAAAGTGAAAGCTGCAACAGGGACTCTAACCAGGGCTCATACGTGGTAAAGTGAGCTCTAACGGCCGTTGCCATGAAAGCCTAGTAGGGCAGAGGCAGTAGGCCTACAATGCTGGCATATGCCTTGTTACAATAGCCTAAGTATATAACATGATTGACACAACCATAATAATCATAATGGAACTGCCTTGGAAGTGCCATAAGTGTAAGCCAACATAATTCATTATTTTACGTGAATCTG
The DNA here is from genome assembly GCA_003317085.1 of Hucho hucho. NCBI lineage: Eukaryota > Metazoa > Chordata > Actinopteri > Salmoniformes > Salmonidae > Hucho > Hucho hucho. The sequence goes on from QNTS01000591.1 coordinate 508,551, forward strand.
TTTAACTGCATTGATATGGCTTAATTGATCATAGTCCAGACTCGTTATAGTTGCAAATACCAGGCAGTTGCACCAAGGGAATTTAAACCGGAAATATTTTTCTTTTTTTCAGGTGTTCTGTTTCCCCACATTTATTGATTATTGAATTTCCCATCATGAAAATGTATCCCCATTCCTCAATTGCATACCTTCATTGTACTTCAAAAATAACAAACAAATAAAGCTTTTTACTCCAATCTGGCAAACCTCACAAAATCCGACATAGCACCAGTATTAAGAGAAAATAAGCATAGAAAACAGAATTGGAATTAATAAAATAAATGTAAGACTACTATTATATTATACGTTTTTTGGTGACAATGTGGTTGATTAACAATGTTGGGTTATTAACACGTTTTCTTTTTTATATAAATAAATGTGGGACACAAAAAAGTGTAGAACACTATTTCCCAAAATGCATTGCTCCAATAACTTTCAAAAGATTGTTCTGAAGTTTTTCCTACAAATTAAGTCGCACAGAAATGTGTATTTTCCTACAAATTAAGTCATACAAAAATGTGTGTATTTTCAGTTACACAAAATCTGCTGAAATACTTTTTGTACATATTTGCACGAATTGCGTGTGAGATTGTGTTGGTAGGTGAGAGTGTGGAATGGTATGAATCCACTCCAACTACTGGGGATGACAGACTTATTGTAGGAGGAATAGGATCGTAATAAAATGATTTAATCTGTCTCCATATTCCTGTGAATTAAAGCTATAGGCCTTTAAACATATTCCGTCTAGGTAGCAAGGTAACAAGACTTTGAATCACAGACTCAGAATACTATAAGTTACATGTGTCTAAGAAAAAACGTTATGCAATTAAGAATATCTGGATACTTTGAGCTAATCCTTGCAATTAGAGTTCCAATATTGTTTAGTAGAGTAGGTTTTAGCGCAGGGATGCACAGTTAGAACCCAAAACATATGCTACAGTATGTGTAGTGTAATAACCTTTACCATTAGGACCATTACATCAAGGAATAATTCAAGTTATATTACTTTGAAATATGAGGACTACCGTACGTATCCATTTAAAAGTAATCAGGTTTATTACAGTTATGCAATAAGAATAAAATTATTAAGAAGTACATACCAGAAGTATTCAATGAAAAAACAAAAACAATTATCCAAGTCTATATAACAGAAACACTAGTACAACATACAAAGTGTACATCAGGAGATTGGTTAACAAAGTCTCCCTGAATGAAACAACTCAACACTAACTATGGCGGAACTCGATCTCAATAACCTCCTTCGTTTAATTACAATCACTTTTCTGGGACAAAAACAATGAACAAAATAATAAAAACATCACACCCATTCTCTATTCTAATCAATACCATAATAGGTGCTCGCAATCTGGGCCTCCTCACTTTGAAATGACCACTATCCGGCGACCAGTTTAGTACAGAAACCCTCTCCTGGTGTCAGTAATCCCCAAGGTGTGTGTCTCACTCCTTTGATATGCAAACATACAGCCATCAATCCGGACAATGCCATAAACTGTGACCGAATATTTATAGCTTTCATTCTCAGAGAGAAGTAAACATTGAGATAGTCAGCATCTGCTGTTTTAGTGTTATGTGAATGGAAGGGCCATGCTTAACAGGATATGTCCATCCACTCCTTTGTTAGAATGTACACGGCTTCTGAACTGTTCTGTGATGGGTGTGTTAGACAGTTTCTGCACTGTTGGACTTATGACAGAGAAGCTGCCATGTCATAATGATGGCTGTGTTTGTGGTTTTGCATTCCCTTGTGTGTCCCAGATGTCTCCTTGGCTGTAACGACAAACACTTGTATTCGCTCTGGGCAGCCTACAGAGAGAATGCTGACAAAGCTGGCAATTACACATGTGCTTAGTTTATCATCAGTGCACAAATAAAACAGAAAGTTAGCATTTACCACGCTGCGCTCTCTGACTGTTCTTCTGCATACTAATTAATAGGCAGGCGTGTAATAGAAAAGCCCCCAGCTCTCAGCGCCACGGCAATAGTTACAGACAGGAGACAGACAGACAGGCAGTTAGCCTAACACAAGAGTGGTAGCCCTTTCTGATTCATAGGACGTCAATTCATTGAATTCATTGAAGCCACTGCATGCATGGCACTGTGTGAAGAAAAGAGGCTTTAATGTTTGCTCTTCAAGGGATTAGTACCGATAATATATTGAGCTAAACCCACCTCTTTCGGATCGAAACTTCATCACACATGTCTTATTCATGTTATTCATCTATTAGACAAGGACTCAGTGGAGTGGGGTGGGTGAGGAGGGACTAAAGGGGCTGGGAGAAGGAGTGGAGCAGTGACATGGGCATTCCAGCTATCATTATTGGATAGGAAGGGTATTGAGAGTCCATCATCTGAAAGACAGACTGCTGTCAGAATTCTCTCCTTTGTTCTTCTAATACTAGACAGTAGATCTCCCTTTTATCTAGTGCTGTGTTTATTTTCTGCTCTTTCTCACCTGCCAAATGGAGTCATGCGTTGGAGTTTGATCAGTTGAACACATGAAAGAGCAGAAACAGAACAGCTCTAACGCATCAGCTACAAGCAAACACATCCCAGACTACCACTCCCTCGCCTCAAACCATAATCTAAGGTTACTGGTAAAGCTATCATATCACACAGCTAGCAGCATCCACACCATTACCAGTTCAATGTCTGGCATCATCAGGTAAATATCCATACCTGCATTATTCTGATATATGATAATATTTAAAGATTAGACACAATCAGATCTTACTAGGTATTTTTTTTTTTTATCTAGCTCCCAGTATGCAATTCCTATGGCTTCCACTGGATGTCAGTAGTCTTTGTTCAAGGTTTCAGGCTTGTTTCTTCCCAAACGAGGAAGAATTATGAGTTTTGATACAGGAACACAGACTTGGAAATCAGTGTATGCGCGCACGATGAAGAGGACACGCACCTGCTAATATCGTTTTCCTATTGAACAAACTTCTTTCCGGATGAAATATTATAGTTTAATTACATTTTAGGGTATCTGAGGATTAAATAGAAACATATTTTGACTTGTTTTAACAAAGTTTAGCAGTAGCTTTTTGGATTCCTTTGCATGTTGAACGAGTGGATTACTCAAATCGATGGCGCCAACTAAACAGACTTTTTGGGATATAAAGAAGGATTTTATCTAACAAAACGACACTACATGTTGTAGCTGGAACTCTTTGGATGACAAATCAGAGGACGTTTTTCAAAAAGTAAGTCAATATTTAATCGCTATTTGTGAATTGTGCCGGTGGAAAAATATTTTGATGTGGGGCGCTGTCCTCAAACAATCGCATGGCATGCTTTCGCTGTAAAGCCTACTGTAAATCGGACAGTGCAGTTAGATTAACTTAGAATTTATGCTTTTAACTGATATAAGACACTTGTATGTACATAAATGTTTCATATCCATAATTTGTATTATTTATTTGAATTGCGCGCCCTCCAGTTTCACCGGAAGTTGTCCCACTAGCAGGACGCCTAGCCTTAATAAGTCTGATAACAGCCGGTTTATTATGTTGACTGATGTCTCTGTCCAGTCGTGACAACCTGTAAATGATGTCGCCATAGTCCCACGTCTTCATACCCACATCTTGTGGATGCTTCAAAGTCTTTGACCATTCATCAAACTGTTTTGGAGATGCTGATTTATGTGTGATTACTGCCACCAGGGGTTTGTCTTTATTTTTACACCCTGTGTGCTGGTTGACCTAAGACATCGTTTGTCACCGCTGTCAGAATCTGTTGACTTGAAGCCAGGCAGTGCTGACCAGATGCTTGAAACCCGATCTGCCTTGCGCAACTCAGCCTGAGGGTAGATTGAGGGAACAAAGGGCCCACAGTTGGGGGCCAAGTCTACCTTTATGACCCTTGCCTCCTGTATTTGTTGAATTTCGCCTTTTAAGGTTTTTATCTGTTCACCAAGAGCCCTCAAACTCTCTGTATCTCTCTGAAATGTCCTATCATGGTTATCAAGAAAGAATTACACATCCCATTTTCTTACTCCGGCTAATACAGTTAAAGACCATCGTGTCTTTGTCAATGAGTTAGACATTCTCTGTATTGTTCGCCAGGCTTTTTGTATATCAGACAGTTTCCATATTCCATCTTTGTCAACAATGACAGAATATTTATTTATTATCTCTTGCCTACACTTATACTTTGAAATGGTTCTTCATATCACTAGACAGTGAATTAAAAATATTTTTATGTTCACATCCGGAGCAGCTGTTCCTCCCTTTTCCAGAGTAGTTTTCTCACTTAAAAATGTCATTACATTAACTTCAAATGTTGTATAATATACATCTAGAGTTGAAGTCGGAAGTTTATATACACCTTAGCCAAAGACATTTAAACTCAGTTTTTCACAATTCCTGACATTTAATCCTAGTAAAAATTCCCTGTCAGTTACCACTTTATTTTAAGAATGTGAAATGTCAGAATAATAGTAGAGAGAATTATTTATTTCAGTTTGTATTTCTTTCATCACATTCCCAGTGGGTCAGAAGTTTACATACACTCAATTCGTATTTGGTAGCATTGCCTTTAAATTGTTTAACTTGGGTCAAACGTTTCTGGTAGCCTTCCACAAGCTTTCCACAATAAGTTGGGTGAATTTTGGCCCATTCCTCCTGACAGAGCTGGTGTAACTGAGTCAGGTTTGTAGGCCTCCTTGCTCGCAAACGATTTTTCAGTTCTGCTCACAAATTTTCTATAGGATTGAGGTCAGGGCTTTGTGATGCCACTCCAATACCTTGACTTTGTTGTCCTTAAGCCATTTTGCCACAACTTTGGAAGTATGCTTGGGGTCATTGTCCATTTGGAAGACCAATTTACAACCAAGCTTTAAGAGCTGACTCCCTCGAAGTGGGTTGAGTTTTTTCTTGTTGTTGGTCACGACCAATTAATCCGGGTCACGGCACCAAGTGTTAGCAGTTGATGTTATTCTTCAATAACACAGACCCAAAAGCAAATCAGGAGGAGGAAAATAGGTTTATTCAAAGAGAACAAATCATAGTTGTTATGCTGGGAAGAGACGGTCATTCTTCCCTGTCGTCAGTGATTCTCCTCAGAACAAAGGGCCAGGATGTAATTTATAACCCAACCCTAGCCTGTGGTTGACCAATTAGAATTCCTTGCAATTAAACTGGGCCAATGGCCAAATAACAAGTATCCCGTTTCAGGCTCAATGTATAGACAATTCGGACCAATGAGAACTTGACACATGTAGCTATGAGTTCCGGTTTCTGACTCATTAATCATTAACCTTTTCACATGTACCAGCACACGGGTATAATCATTCTACAGAACTCCCTAAGAGAATACTGGAGCACAGATCCTGTGTTTGCACCTCCCTTCTTTGCCACCCTCTTTTCCCAAGACCGCTTCCTAGTTCTGCTGTGATGCCTCCATTTCGTCAACAATGCTACTGCCATCCTAAATGACCCATTCTACAAAATAAGAAATGTTCTTACCAGCCTGACATCAGCATTTGGTCGTGTCTTTGTGCCATACATGGACCTATCCATTGATGAGTCCCTGATGTTATGGAAAGGTAGGCTGGCGTGCCGTCAATATATTCTCTCCAAAAGGCACAGGTTTGGGGCTAAGTTCTTTGTCATGTGCGACGTGAAGACAGGATTTTTCCAGGACATTATAGTTTACACAGGGTCCACCACTGGCATCCAACATGCCAGTGGTGTCCGGGTCCGTAGTGATGACCATGCTGGCTCCTCATCTCAGCAAGTGACACACTTTGTATGCGGACAATTGGTACAGCAGTCCCACACCCTTCCAGCATCTGCTCTCCAACAGCACAGGGGCCTGTGGCACAGTCAGGTTGAACAGGAAGGGGATGCCGGCATTCGGATGCAGGGAGATGCAGAGAGGGGAGGCGGAGTTCAAGGAGAACGGTCAACAGCTAGCAGTAAAGTGGCATTACAAACGAGATGTCCATGTCCTCTCCACTGTCCATACAGAAATCATGTCGGCAACAGGGAAGGTGGACCACCTGACGGAGAGAGAAAAATCAGACTGTGTGATTGACTATAACCTCAAAATGGGAGCAGTGGATAAGGCGGACATGATGAACATCTTTGTGGAATGCACTCGGAAAACTATAAGTGCTATAAGTATATATTTTTCCATCTGATCGACACTGCTGCCCTCAATGGCCACATAATTCACCTCCAACTAACAGGTGAGATGATTACTGAACAAGGTATTTTTTGTATTTGGAGGTACCGTGCACATACAAATCACATACAGAAACTATTATAATGTAATAAGGCACTTACTTTAAAAAAAACACAGCCTGGATTTGAACCAGGGTGTCTGTAGTAATGCCTCTAGCACTGAGATGCTGGGCCACTTGGGAGTCATAAGGCCAGGGTAGCTTCAAAATACAACACAAGCTAATACTTATCTGACACAATTTGCATTGTTTTACAGAACTAATAGAAGAATGTAGCTAGCTACATAAGCACGATTGAATATAACACAGTAAAGGTTATGAAATGAGTAACGTTACCTCGCGTGTCCGCGGTTATAAGGAATATACACAAATATATTATGCTCCATACATACAGTGAGCTACAGTAGAAACAGCATAATACGACATACAGAAACTATTATAACGTAATAAGGCACTTACTTTGATAGAAACGCACACATTTCCAAAATTATTATTAGTAATGAAAACAACAATGACTGTGATGTGGGCAACAGACAGAAAATGTGTGTGTGGCTAGCTACATTCTGACGGGAGATGCGCAAATGTCTGCAGACTTGAACTGCACAAACAATTGGGAAGTGCTTGGGGAATTTTGTCCGGGTCAGAAATGTCAAACAAATGTATTGTCCGCAAAAGTAAAAAGGACTACTTTTATGTGAATGAATGAGGAGGCGTTCTAATACCATGTGCATAAAAAAACTCATGCTGGGGCAACCGTTAGAGATATTTGGAACTCACGTATGAAAAGGTTAAAATATATTAAATACTACAGTATTTTCAGAAAAAAACACGGTAGTAAATACTACAGTAATGTCTGCAAAAACACTGTCTGCAAAAACACAATTTTTTAACTATAGAAATACTACAGTATTTAATTTGCATTCCCCTCCCCCAAATCCCAATTTGTGCTGCCCATAAGTGAGAAACCTACATGCCAAGTATAGACCACATATTGTATTCCCTACAAGTCATACATCAGAGCAGAAGCTCTGAACTATCTGTTCAGACCCAAGTTCAGACCCAAGTCCAATTAGGCTGCAGTGTTGGAAATAAACTGGCAGGAAGTTTAAATGGCGAGAAGTAGCTCTGGTGTGATGTGATTGGGTGATAGCCTAAATGGCCAACTGATGCACTGCAAACGTGCAGGACAGACATCGATAAATTCAATAATTAATTCACCACTCCTGCTGTAGATAATGGGTTGTCCGAAGTTTTTAATTTTTTGCCATTTTGTGTGTCCTAGCAAGTGTGACGGTGAATGATGTCAACATATCCATCTGGGCGCCAGATTTGAATTGTGCTATCATTCAAAATGTCAATATTAAAATATGTCTTCCACAAAAATCTGTGGAGACATTTTTACACATTATGATGATAGATACATAAAGATGCAAAAATAATATTTACAGGTGTTCTATCGAAATTGCCATATATAAAGTATGGAAATGTGTGATAAATGCAATTCAAAATGGCAAAGAAAAGAGTTGCATCACAACGGAATTCTATCTTGATAAATCCAACGCGTCAAAGGAATATTGTCCATAAATCAAAACCAACACAAAGGCAGGCTATGAAAGTAAATATAAACCAGTCTAAAGTACAGGTTGCACTGACAAAACAAAAAATAGCTTAGTGACCTAACATCTAGAATTGTTTACAATTTACCAAATCCCTGGTGAGCACATTGGAGAAATGTAAAATAGATAGGCCTACAGTGTCAGCTGGCTAACAGTGTCTAAATTCTGAAGAGTTATCTTATAGCATGCCTTTGCTGAAAAATACAAAAGATTAGCTAGAGACATGGAGACTTCCAAGCACAATACAGAATTATTTTATTGAAGTAGTTAGTGATATAAGGACAGAGGAAGGCAGGTCTAAATGCATTTTCTTTGCAACTTGCAGGTTAGGCTACTGTTGAATGAACATGAGTATAACTGTTTATTAGGCTAGTCAAACTTGTAAAACTTAATCAGTGTGTGTGTGACAAACTGTGCCCAAAAATCGTCTCCTGGCCTGTACACAAACAGTAAGAATTACAGATGGCTAGACAGCGGTGCTGTCAATTCAGCACCACAGAGTTAACCTGCCCCTGAAAACTGGGACATGAAAAACAATTCTAGCACAAATATGTTTTCATTTATGATCATATATTTTACACAAACCTGTCATGTACAGAACACTGTTAGGCAGGCGTTCATTACTCAAGGCGTTATGGGGTGGTCACAGAATGTATCATAGCCTACCGATATTTTCTAGATAGCCTAGTTAAGAAGAAGTTTGAAATGACCGACACCTTCACTTTTGTTTTACTAAATGCATGGATATTACAGACCTACACAGAATAAAGACATTTTTTTTGTATTGATTTTGTTAATTTCACACTAAAGTAAAACAACAAATAATATAATTGAAGGTAATAATAATTAAACAACATGTTGCCGCACACAGAGACCATTCATATTTCATTTAAGCTTAATTTTTATTTAACCAGGTTAATGACTTTTATTTAAAAAGAGGTTGATTTCATTCGGATGAAAATTAAATAAAAACATTCAATCAACATATTAATGAAACAATATGCTTTATTTCCATGTTATATCAAAACAATGTTTGTCAAAACAGAACAAAACATCTCATGCAACATATAGCCTAACAGAGCTAAAACACAAAGGCACTTTTTAATGAAAGGAACACAGTATATAGGCTGTAGGGAATCACTTTCAATGCCCCTAAAGAAAGAGGATGCCGCTCACAGAGGGCTTGAGCATGGAGTGTCTCTCCTCCAAAATTCAGCCACACACGGACACACACTGAAGGTCCGATTGGAGGGGGCACTGGAAGCAGGGATGCTGAGGACTTGACGGGCAAGGTTACTGATCGCAGGGAACTGAAATCTCTGTGCCTGCCACCATAGCAGAACAGCGCCGGGTCCGCTTGTTTAACTGCGATCGAGATTGACTGCCAAAAATAGTACTTTATTTTGTTTTCCAGTAGTCTAGACTCAGGCACAATGATATCTGCTCCATCCTCCCAGTTGGAGAACTCATGGTATGTGACTGTTTTGTCTCTTTGGCTGTGAAGGTCCTGGCTCAGGCTTCGCTCTCAAGGCCCAGGCCCGGATTAACAGGATGCATACCAGAGCATGTGCTGACCAGCTGGCAAGTGTCTTCACTGATATGTTCAACCTCTCCCTAACCCAGTCTGCTTCTACAACTGCATTGCTTGCTGTTTGGTGTTTTAGGCTGGGTTTCTGCTTTGTGACATCAGCAGATGTAAGAAGGGCTTTATCAATACATTTGATTGATTGATTGATTAATATATTTCTATGTATTGTTGTGTATTGTTAGATATTACTGCTCTGTTGGAGCTGTTGGAGCTAGGAACACAATAACAATAACCCACAATACACCCGCAATAACATCTGCTAAACATGTGTATGTGACCATCACGTAACGTTAGCTAATGAGCCAGCCACCTAACGTTAGCTAGTTAAATGAACATGGTGCCAAAAATGACACAGTGCTGGGAGCTAACCAACCAGGTTCATTGTTAGCTAGCTAACAAACTAGAAAAGCAAACAGCTTTGGGAAACAAATAAAAACATCTGCTAGGGAGCCAGCCAGCTAACGTTAGCTAGCTAGCAAACAATACAATTTAGCTTAAGACATACAGCTAGCTAGCTAGATAAACAAAGTTTCAGATCACACACATCACGTAGCGTTACCTAACAAGCTAGCCAGCTAACGTTAGCTAGTTAAACAACAATGAACAAAGTGCCAATAATGCCACAGTTCTGGTAGCTAACCAACCAGGTTCAATGTTAGCTAGCTAACATTAGGCCCTAATTAGAAAAGCAAACAGCTCTGGGAAACGAATAATAACGTCAGCTAGTGAGCCAGCCAGCTAAAGTTAGCTAGCTAACTAACAATACACTTTAGATTGAAATGAAACCACTTTTTGTCAAAATTAGAAACGTGTAATATCTGAAAATGTAGCTAGCTAATGCTAGGCTATCTTACCAGTATACATCATCATGCATGATGGATGCATCTCCCTGTCAGGAATGCCATACCACGGTTGCCCTTAGTTTGAAGATGTAATCCGGAGGCAGGTGTTTTCTCCATCTCGTTAGCTATCATACTCTAATTCCACTGATTTCAAAACTTTATCCTCCAGCAAGTGGAGAGCAAGACCTATGCAGCTCCACTACACAATACATAAAAAAAATCAGCGTTCAACAGGATTACCAACACAGACTGACGAGCTCAAATACACAGAGGCCTTCTACAGTGAGGGAAAAAAGTATTTGATCCCCTGCTGATTTTGTATGTTTGCCCACTGACAAGGAAATGATCAGTCTATAATTTTAATGGTAGGTTTATTTGAACAGTGAGAGACAGAATAACAAAAAAAA
>QNTS01000591.1:529213-635026 GCA_003317085.1 Hucho hucho
ACCCTCCTCCCGGTAAGACTGCAATGGGCGACCCACTCCCACCAGTGTCGAGCTTTATTGGACTCAGGAGCGGAGGGAAACTTCATGGACCGGAGTCTGGCCCAGAAGCTCCACATCCCCATCATCCCTCTCACCCGCCAGATTACGGTTACATCACTTAATGGGCAAGAACTCCCGAACGTTCACCTCTGCACTAAACCCATAACCCTCGTCACTTCGGGTAATCATGTGGAGGAGATATCGCTCTTGCTCATGGACTCTCCGCTCATCCCCATAGTACTAGGCCACCCCTGGCTAGTCAAGCATGGTCCCAGGGTGGACTGGGGGCGCAGTACAGTATTGGCCTGGAGTAATGAGTGTTATGCGTCCTGTCTTGTGTCTGCTTGTTCGTCTGTGTCTGGTTCTGTGTTGCAGGAGGAGCCGGTGAATTTGTCTAACGTGCCCGCCGAGTACCTTGACCTGAAGGAAGTGTTCAGTAAGTCTTGTGCTGCTTCTCTGCCTCCACACCGTCCCTACGACTGTGCCATTGAGTTACGGCCAGGTACGTCTCCGCCTAAGGGCGGGCTATACTCTCTTTCTGTTCCAGAAAGAGAGGCCATGGAGAAATACATTTCTGAGTCTCTAGCAACCGGGTTTATCCGCCCTTCTTCTTCTCCAGCAGGTGCGGGGTTCTTTTTTGTGGGGAAGAAGGATGCATCCCTGCGACCTTGTATTGACTACCGAGGGCTGAACAACATCACGGTAAAGAACACTTATGCTTTGCCGTTGATGTCTTCAGCCTTCGAGAGGTTGCAGGGGGCATCCATCTTCACGAAATTGGATCTACGCAATGCTTATCATCTGGTTCGCATTAAGAAGGGGGATGAGTGGAAGACCGCGTTCAACACCCCCAGGGGTCATTTTGAATATTTAGTCATGCCTTTCGGTCTGTCTAACTCCCCGGCGGTCTTCCAAGCACTCATCAATGACGTGTTGAGAGACATGGTAGATCAATTTATTTATGTCTATCTGGATGACATTTTGATCTTTTCATCCTCTCTCCAGCAACACGTTCAGCACGTCAGACAGGTGCTCCAGAGGTTGTTAGAGAATGGGCTTTTCGTCAAGGCTGAGAAGTGTGAGTTTCATGCTCAGTCTGTTCCCTTCTTAGGGCACATCGTCTCGTCCGAGGGGATGCGCATGGATCCCGAGAAGGTTAAGGCCGTGGTGGATTGGCCGAGCCCGGATTCTCGTAAGGCCCTACAGAGGTTTCTGGGATTCGCCAACTTCTACCGACGGTTCATTCGCAATTTCAGCCAGCTGGCCGCTCCCCTGACGGCCCTGACCTCCCTCAGTTCTACGTTCAGGTGGTCCGGTGCTGCTGAGAAGGCATTTTCCGACCTTAAGGGTCGCTTTGTTTCGGCCCCCATTCTTGTAGCCCCAGATCCTTCTCGTCAGTTTGTGGTGGAGGTTGATGCATCAGAGGTGGGTGTAGGTGCTGTTCTCTCCCAGCGCTCCTCCTCGGATGACAGGATGCATCCTTGTGATTTTTTCTCCCACCGGTTATCACCCGCCGAACGTAATTATGACATTGGGAATAGAGAATTGTTGGCAGTAAAACTGGCGTTGGAGGAGTGGCGTCATTGGTTAGAGGGATCGGGTGTACCCTTTATCGTCTGGACTGACCACAAGAACTTGGAATACATCAGATCTGCCAAGAGACTCAACTCCAGACAGGCTCGGTGGGCTGTTTTTCGGGCGTTTTGACTTTCCCCTCTCATACCGCCCGGGCTCTAAGAACGTCAAACCCGATGCCTTGTCTCGTGTGTTTGACCGTTCTGAACGCCCGGCTACTCCCGAGTGCATTCTACCTGAGAGACTCATTGTGTCCACACTCACTTGGGAGATCGAGTCGAGGGTCAAGTCAGCCTTGGAAGGGGTAACACCTCCGTCCGGTTGCCCACCGAGTCGACTATTTGTGCCGGAGGGGCTGCGGTCCGGTGTTATTCGCTGGGGACACTGTTCCGAGGTAGCTTGTCACCCAGCAGTGACCCGTACTAGCTTCTTGGTTAAGCTGCGGTTCTGGTGTTCAGCGATGGCCCAGGACATTCGGAGAAAACAAAACCGGACAAGCACGACACGATGCCCGTTCTGAAGATTATCCGGGGGTCTACCCAATGAGGTTGGCGACAGACAGGGAAGCTCCGGAACCAGGGTATATCGGGACCTAAAGTAGTGCCCGGAGGGTGGAAGAGTCCCGTTCTGGCAGTAAAACTGTCAGCAACTAGCCAAGAGCTTCCGTTGGGTAAAGTAGGGGAACGGAAAATTGCCTTCTGCCAAGGAGACAGCGGTAGCAGTCGTGGATCATGTCTTTCGGGTACATGGCCTGCCGATGGACGTGGTTTCCGACATGGGGCCCCAATTTGTGTCCAAGTTCTGGCGGGAGTTTTGTAGACTGCTGGGTGCGACCGTCAGTTTATCCTCGGGGTTTCATCCCCAAAGCAATGGTCAAGCAGAGAGAGCCAACCAAGACGTAGAGAGGGTATTGCTTTGTATGGTGTCCCAGAGTCCTTCATCCTGGAGTCAGCAACTCTCATTCATCGAGTATGCTCATAATTCGCTACCAGTGTCTGCCACGGGTTTGACTCCGTTCGAGGGTAGTCTGGGTTACCAGCCACCTATTTTTCCTAGCCTGGATTCCGAGGTCGCGGTCCCCTCTGCTCACGCCTTTGTCCAGAGGTGTCATCGCACGTGGACTAGAACCCGTGAGACCCTCCTCAAGGTAGGGGCACGCACTAAGGTTAAGGCTGATCGCCACCGACGGAAGCCCCCCACCTACGTCGTAGGTCAAAGGGTGTGGCTTTCCACCAGGAACATTCCTCTCCGTTCCGTTAGCAATAAGCTGGCTCCTAGGTTCATCGGTCCGTTCAGGGTGACTCAGGTCCTGAGTCCGTTGGCAGTCCGCCTCAAGCTCCCGCCGGCTTACAGGAGAATTCATCCTGTTTTTCATGTGTCCCGACTGAAGCCTGTGGCTCATTCACGGTTGAACCCGCCAGCCCCGGTTCCTCCTCCACCGCGGCTTATTGATGGGGAGCCTACTTACTCGGTCCATCGCATTCTGGACTCGAGACGGAGGGGACGCGGGATTCAATACTTGGTGGACTGGGAGGGTTACGGGCCGGAGGAGAGAAGTTGGGTCCCTGCTAGAGACATTCTGGATCACTCCCTTATTGATGATTACAATCAACAGGCAGGTCCTTCTGGGAGCGCCAGGAGGCGCTCCTAGGAGGGGGGGTACTGTCACGGTTCATGAATTCACCGGCTCTCTCTGGGTGTGTGTGTGAGTGTGGGTGTGGCCGCTGATTGCCACTCTGCTCGTTGTCAGCGCCAGCTGACACTCATTGTGTGTGCCTATTTATACTCGTTGTCTTGGTCTTGTGTTTGTCAGTTCGTTGTCTTGTTTTCCTGTGCGTGTGTTTCTCTCCAGGCCGAGTTCTGTGTTCTCCTATGGTTCTGTTCTCCGCTGGACTCCTCGTTCGCTCTCTCGCCTGTGGAGGACTCTATGCGGGGCACGTTCAGGATCGCCAGTCTGGGAATTCCTCTTCGCTCACTGACATTACCGAGGATTGGGTTTCCCTGCAGTCTTGGCACTGCTAAGACCCAGACACTTCCTGACACCTTCTATTACCTGTACCTGTTACTTACCTCCTGGATTGCTACAATAAATATTGAACTATACTCGCTACTGAATCCTCCGTCCTTTTCACGTGACAATCTATCTCTGAAGACCATCCCGTTTTATTTCTATTTGCCATATATTTTTAACTGTGCTGTTTTACAAAAGTTCTGAACCTTCAGTGCAATATGAAAGTATTCAGACCCCTTTACTTATTCCACATTTTGTTACCTTACAACCTTATTCTGATATTGATTAAATAAATATTTTAATACTAAATCTACACACAATACCCAAAATGACAAAATGAAAACAGGTTTTTAGAAATTTTTGCAAAAATCTGAAATGCCTTATTCACCTAAGTATCCAGACCCTTTGCTATGAGACTCGAAATTGAGCTCAGGTACATCCTGTTTCCATTGATCATCCTTGAGATGTTTCTACAACTTGATTGGACATGATTTGGTAAGGCGCACACCTGTCTATATAAGGTCACACAGTTGACAGTGCATGTCAGAGCAAAAACCAAGCCATGAGGTCAAAGGAATTTTCCGTAGAGCGCCGAGACAGGATTGTGTCGAGGAACAGATAAGGGGATGAATACCAAAAAATGTCTGCAGCATTGAAGGTCCACAAGAACAAGGTGGCCTCCATCATTATTAAATGGAAGATGTTTGGAGCCACCAATACTCTTCCTAGAGCTGGCCAAACTGAGCAATTGGGGGACAAGGGCCTTGGTCAGGGAGGTGGCCAAGAACCCGATAGTCACTTTGAAGGCACTCCAGAGTTCCTCTGTGGAAATGGGAGAATCATCCAGAAGGACAACCATCTCTACAGCACTCCACCAATCAGGCCTTTATGATAGAGTGGCCAGATGGAAACAACTCTTCAGTAAAAGGCACATGACAGCCCGCTTGGAGTTTGCCAAAAGTCACCTAAAGACTCTCAGACCATGAGAAACAAGGTCTGATGGTCTGATGAAACCAAGATTGAACTCTTTGGCCAGAATCCCAAGCATCACGTCTGGAGGAAACCTGGCACCATCACTACGGTGAAGCATGGTGGTGGCAGCATCATGCTGTGGGGATGTTTTTCAGTGGCAGGGACTGGGAGACTAGTCAGGATCGAGGGAAAGATGAAAGGAGCAAAGTACAGAGAGATCCTTGATGAAAGCCTGCTCCATAGCTCTCAGGACCTCAGACTAGGGCAAAGATTCCCCTTCCAACAGGACAACGACCCTAAACTCACAGCCAAGACAACGCAGGAGTACCATCGGGACAAGTTTCTGAATGTCCTTGAGTGGCCATGCCAGAGCCCGGACTTGAACTCGATCGAACATGTCTGAAGAGACCTGTGCAACCCCATCCAACCTGACAGAGCTTGAGAGGATCTGTGATAAGCTTGTAGTGTCATACCCAAGAAGTCTCAAGGCCATAATCGATTCCAAAGGTGCTTCAACAAAGTACTGTGGAAAGGGTCTGATTACATATGTAAATGTGATATTTCAGTTTTTATTTTTAATACATTTGCAAACATTTCTAAAAACCAGTTTTTGCTTTGTCATTCGGGGTATAGTGTGTATATTGACGAGGGAAAAAACAAATTGAATCCATTTCAGAATAAGGCTGTAACGTAACAATTTTGAAAAAGTAAAGGGTTCTGAATACTTTCTGAATGCACTGTAATTGTATGAGCTATGCAACTGTGTACCGGCATTTTCTTACCCCTCTACTAGCTCGCAAGATGGGGCAGTCAAATCCAAGAGAGGCAGCCAGTTCTGCATGCCAACTTTAGTTCAATACAGTATGTTGTCATGCATTTGTGCATGCACACTGGTAACTGTCATAGATATCTTTCTAGATAACTTAGCTAGCTCATCAACCAGTATTTTCTTTGCTATTTCTGCAGGATAGCACTTATTAAAGCCTTGAATTGCATAGGGACTTCACTGTCACCATCGTTTTCCATTGGACTAGAGCTAGCTATATGCTGGTTAGGTAGCTAACGCTAGCTACCTAACGTGAACTGATTAACATGCAGCAGCCTGTGCTGACTAGCGTCGCTAGCATGCTAATGTTAGCTAGCTAGCTAATGTCGATACACCATAGTCGTGGGTCTGAAAAATCAAACCAATGTTACTCATGACTCATGAGAAAATAATTATTTGACATTGCCTATTGATGTTTTGTTTGTTTGTTTTTTGCTTAGTGACATTGCTAATATTGTCTTTTGGGCATTTAACTCTGATTTAACTACCGGTATGTATCTAATCCGGTTTCACCATGAGAAAAGTCCCAAATTCCTACAAAATACTGCGATAATTTGCTCACTCACGGATACGGAGCCTCAGAAATAAAAGATTTGGTAATGGATTAGGAGCCACTCCCTATTTAATAATGTATTCGTGCTGGGGCCAGGGGCCAAAAAATGTGGTTTTGTGTCATCATAGTTGTTTAGCCTACAGCCAGTGTCCTTTCACTGGCCACTTACATAGCTTTCACTATGTAGGATTGATCCAGTAGAACAGTTTTATGCAGACTTTCACTTTGTGAAAGTGAAACATAACACAGTTCATCATAAAGCAATTAATTTCACGCAGATGCAGTTGAGAGATGGATAAAAGAAGTGTGGGTATAAATGAAAAGATTAACAACGTGCTTGACTCCATTTTATATAAACTCAAATCGGGTGCTGGATCCCTGTATATAATCCAAAGAACAGAAATAGGATAGCATTCTAGTAAATAAACTTAAATTGACATATTTTCATTGCCGCACAAACGTTTTGGGTATGAGCCAGTCTTCGGCGTGCTAGGCAATGGCCATCAATGTCACAACAACAATACCACAAGGTGGGCATAATCATAAATTCACAGTCAGTATTGACCCAATCAAGAGATCAGCAGAGGGATTATTACAGACAGAAATAGTCCTCAGTTTCATCAGCTGTCCGGGTGGCTGGTGTCAAGCGATCCCACAGTTGAAGAAGCCAGATGTGGAGGTCCTGGCATGACATGGTTACATGTGGTCTGCAGTATTTAGTACGGTTGGACGTACTGCCAAATTATCTAAAACAACAATGGAGACCGCTTATGGTAGAGAAATTAACATTAAATTATCTGGCAACAACTCTGGTGGACATTCCTGCAGTCAGCATACCAATTACACACTCCCAAAACTTGAGACATCTGTGGCATTGTGTTGTGTGACACAACTGCACATTTTAGAGTGGCCTTTTATTGTCTCCAGCACAAGGTGCACATGTGTAATGGTCATGCTGTTTAATCAGCTTCTTGATATGCCACACCTGTCAGGTGGATGGATTATCTTGGCAAAGGAGAAATGCTCACTAACAGCGATGTAAACAAATTTGAGCATGAAATTTGAGAAAAATAAGCTTCTTGTGCGGATGGGACATTTCTGGGGTCTTTTATTTCAGCTCATGAAACATGGGACTACTTTACATGTTGCGTTTATATTTTTGTTCAGCATATATCAGAATATACACAATGCAGAGACAGCATGTTGAGCCTGAGCATAGGAAAGAATAATTACAATACGCCCCTCTTTGGCCTCATGGGTAGAACGTTTTTAATATTAATAAAGATTATTGAAAAATAAAGTCTGAGCATTTGGTGGTTCTACGTCAAACAGTTTTGTTATATTTCAGTCTTCTGTTATGTATGTAACGTGTAATATTGGGATGCAAACTCAAAATGGATTGCATTTCAACTCAATATCTGACATCTGTCTTCTTTTTTTAACCCCATAACCATACTTTTCTTTCAAAGTAGATTATTTTAAAGATTACCAAGATTCACTCTGTGTGACCATGATTTAGCCCACTGCAGTAAAATGTTAACCCTTGAATCAGTCTGCAAATATTTATAGGAGGGAAAGTATCAAAGCCTTGTAAAGTTGGTTGAACATTCAAGGCCATCTATAGATGTAACTGCACCATCATCGGAGTGAACGATGAGTGTCATACTACTTGTGTTTATTAATGTGGAGAGGAGGTAAAAGGAAGGTCTGTCTTGCTGTCAGCCACGGCAGCCTCTTGCCATGCTTCAGTGTGGTCATTAACCTTCGTTTTCAGCATTTCACTTTGTTTTAGAGCGTATCTTCTACGTGACAGCTTTTCATTTACAATTAATTACCTGTCACTCAAACTCTCTGGCTTTTGCTAAGTTCACTTTTCGCTTCAGCGTTATTACGTCCACAGGCAGGCAACTAGCTAACGCTCTGTCAAAAGGAAGGACAGGGCTTATATTGGACCTGACCTTTTCCTTCCTTCCATAAACAACAAACATGTCTTTACTCCACAAGCAGCAACACTCACTCCCTCGTCTACCTTCGCTCCCTCCTTCTTTATCACAGCTAGCAGCAATCCTATGAAACATAATAGTCATAGTTTAAGGCCCCTAATACCCCTGTGTTATTGCTGTTATATAAAGAAAGCCCCTGAGGCAAGAGTAAAAATAAAGATACAGTATCAACATATGACTGCCAACAATCTTTTCACACGGAAACATCTTCCCGTCATAATTTAAGCTTGATGCTTGTCAAGATTACATGTGAATATTTTTATAACCCATTCTCCGTGGTGTTAGGATCGGTATGTAAGCAGCAGGCATCTATGGGAGATAGTAGAAGCTACAGTAGGAGGTGTTTGTACTATATAGTCCTTTTCTTCCTGGATTTAGCTGAGAATAAATCAGTGGTGTATAGTACTAAAGTAAAAAACTTTAAAGTACTACTTAAGTCGTTTTTTGGGGTATCTGTACTTTATTATTTATATTTTGGGCTACTTTTACATTTACTTCACTACATTCCTAAAGAAAATAATGTATTTTTTACTCCATACATTTTCCCTGACACCCAAAATTACTCATTACATTTTAAAAATGCTTAGCAGGACAGGAAAATGGTACAATTCACACACTTATCAAGAGAACATCCCTGGTCATCCCTACTGCCTGTGATCTGACAGACTGACTAGACACACATGCTTTGTTTGTAAATTATGTCTGAGTGTGCCCCTGGCTACCCATAAATAAATAAAAAAAGAATGGAGCCGTCTTGTTTGCGTAATATGGCTAATTTAAAATTATTTATAATTTTACTTTTGATACTTAAGTATATATTTAGCAATTACATGTACTTTTTATACTTTGTAAGTATATTTAAAACCAAATACTTTTAGACTTTTACTGTGTGACTTTCACTTTTACTTGAATCATTTTCTATTGAGGTACACTAAATGACCAAAAGAATGTGGACACCTGCTCATCGAACATCTCATTCCAAAAGCATGGGCAATAATATGGAGATGGTCCCCCCTTTGCTGCTATAACATCCTCCACTCTTCTGGGAAGGCTTTCCAGTAGATGCTGGAACATTGCTCCTGGGACTTACTTCCAATCAGCCACGAGCATTATGTTCGGCGATTAGGTCTGGCTCGCAGTCGGCGTTCCAACTCATCCCAAAGGTGATCGATGCAGGTCAGTGCAGGGCAGGGCTCTGTGCAGGTCAGTCAAGATCTTCCACACTGATCTCAACAAACCATTTCTGTATGGACCTCACTTTGTGCATGGAGGCATTGTCATGCTGAATCAGAAAAAGGCCTTTCCCAAACTGTTGCTGCAAAGTTGGAAGAACAAAATTGTCTAGAATGTGTTGTATGCTGTAGCGTTAAAATTTCCCTTCACTGGAACTAAGGGGCCTAGCCCAAAGCATGAAACATAGCCCTATACCATTATTTTACCTCAACTACACTTTACAGTTGGCACTATGCATTCAGGCAGGTAGAATTCTCCTGGCATCTGTCAATCCCAGATTTGTCTGTTGGACTGCCAGATGGTGAAGTGTGATTCATCACTCCAGAGAATGCGATTCCACTGCTCCAGAGTCCAATGGCGGCGAGCTTTACACCACTCCAGCCGACGCTTGGCATTGCGCATGGTGATCTTAGGTTTGTGTGCGGCTGTTCGGCCATGAAAACTAATTTAATGAAGCTCCCGACGAACAGTTATTGTGCTGACGTAGCTTCCAGAGGCAGTTTGGAACTCGGTAGTGAGTGTTACAATTGAGGACAGACAATTTTTACGAACTACGCACTTCAGCACTCGGCGACCCTGTTCTGTGAGCTTGTGTGGCCTACTACTTTGCGGCTGAGACGTTATTGCACCTGGATGTTTCCACTTCAAAATAACAGCAGTTACAGCTGATCAGGGAAACTCTAGCAGGGCAGAAATTTTACAAATTGGCATCCTATGATGGTGCCACGTTAACAGTAAGGCCATTATACTGTTAATGTTTGTCTATAGAGATTGCATGGCTGTGTGCTTGATATTATACACCTGTCAGCAACGGCTGTGACTGAAATTGCCGAATCCACTAATTTGTGGTGTGCACATACTTTTGTATATATAGTGTTTCTTTACTTTTACTCAAATAAGACAATTTTATATTTTTTTCCACCACTGAAATACATGAATGCCGTTTATCTTTCAAATACAAGTCTCGCTTCCTCTGGATTGTGTTGCTGTTGTCAGCGGCAACGGCTGTCATGCCTCACCTCTTGTTCCCCTGTGTGACGATGTGTCAGTTCCGGTCAAACTGCAGTTAATCAGATGAGGCCTTTCAGCACATCATCACTCCAAGTGTTTGTTCTCCCATTTCTGGTACAGTCAGCCAAGTTTTTACTGATGTAAGGTGAGACAATATGTTTTGGTGTTATCTGAAATTATGTCAATAACGTAATATGAACAAGTCCAATACAATATGATTCTACACTTTGGAATAAAACAAATGGTTATTAACAACAGGATATGGAGGATATCAGGATATCTCACTATTATTACAGAACACTGTTTAAATGGCAATCAGCAGTAGAAACAATAATAAAGCGTTGTCCCCGCCCAGGTTTCTGTAAAAAGCTGAGGGATGGGGTTGGTGAAATGTAAACACTCTCAAATTCATAGACAGAGGTGTGGATGCAAGGACTGACCATCCATGATATGAAATACATATTTTTAACCATGTTTTGAGGCTACATAGTGTTTGGTTAAATGTACACTACCTGTCAAAAGTTTTAGAACACCTACTCATTCAAGGGTTTTTCTTTATTTAAAAACAGTTCTACATTGTAGAATAATAGGAAGACATCACAACTATGAAATAACACATGTAATCATGTAGTAACCAAAAAAGTGTTAAACAAATCAAAATATATTTTATATTTGAGATTCTTCAAATAGCCAGCCTTTGCCTTGATGACAGCTTTGCACACTCTTGGCATTCTCTCAACCAGCTTCATGAGGAATGATTTTCCAACAGTCTTGAAGGAGTTCCCACATATGCTGAGCACTTGTTGGCTGCTTTTCTGTCACTCTGCGGTCCATCTCAATTGAATTGAGGTCAGGTGATTGTGGAGGCCAGGTCATCTGATGCAGCACTCCATCACTCTCCTTCTTGGTCAAATAGCCCTTACACAGCCTGGAGGTGTGTTGGGTCATTCTCCTGTTGAAAAACAAATGATAGTCGTACTATGTGCAAGCCAGATGGGATGGCGTATTGCTACAGAATGCTATGGT
Source organism: Hucho hucho (assembly GCA_003317085.1). NCBI lineage: Eukaryota > Metazoa > Chordata > Actinopteri > Salmoniformes > Salmonidae > Hucho > Hucho hucho. The sequence goes on from QNTS01000591.1 coordinate 540,463, forward strand.
AGCCATGCTGGTTAAGTGTGCCTTGAATAAAAAAAAATCACAGACAGTGTCACTAACAAAGCACCCCCACACCATCACACCTCCTCCTTCATGCTTTACGTTGGGAAATACACATGCGGAGATCCGTTCACCCACACCGCGTCTCACAAAGACACGGCGGTTGGAACCAAAAATCTCCAATTAGGACAATTTGGTCTAATGTCCATTGCTCATGTTTCTTAGCCCAAGAAAGTCTCTTATTATTGGTGTCCTTTAGTAGGGTTTCTTTGCAGCAATTCGACCACGAAGGCCTGATTCACGCAGTCTCCTCTAAACTGTTGATGTGTCTGTTACTTTAACTCTGTGAAGCATTTATTTGGGCTGCAATTTCTGAGGCTGGTAATTCTAATGAACTTATCCTCTGCAGCAGAGGTAACTCTGGGTCTTCCATTCCTGAGACGGTCCTCATGAGAGCCAGTTTCATCATAGCGCTTGATGGTTTTTGCGACTGCATTTGAATAAACTTTCAAAGTTCTTCAAATGTTCCGTATTGACTGACCTTCATGTCTTAAAGTAATGATGGATACATAAGACCAAATCCAGGTGGTGAGTCACATATGCTGAGCACTTGTTGGCTGCTTTTCCTTCACTCTGCGGTCCAGCTCATCCCAAACTAGCACTCCATCACCCTCCTTGGTCAAATAGCCCTTACACAGCCTGGAGGTGTGTTTTGGATCTTTTTCCTGTTGAAAAACAAATGATAGTCCGACTAAGCGCAACCTGACAGAGCTTGAGTGGATCTGCAGAGAGGAATGGGAGAAACTCCCCAAATACTGGTATGCCAGGCTTGTAGCATTATACCCAAGAACACTCGAGGCTGTAATCGCTGCCAAAAATGTTTTAAAGTACTGAGTAAAGGGTCTGAATATTTATGTAAATGTAATACTTCAGTTTTAAATATTTTTTTGAATACATGTAAAAACTAGATTTTTTGTTTGTCATTATGGGGTATTTATTGTGTGTAGATTGATGAGGGGGAAAACGATTTAATCAATTTTAGAATAAGGCTGTAACGTAACAAAATGTGGAAATAGTCAAGGGGTCTGAATACTTTCTGAATGCACTGTATGTTAGAATCACCTTTGGCAGTGATTACAGCTTAGAGTATTTCTGGGTAAATCTCTATGAGCTTTGCACACCTGGATTGTACAACATTTACTTACACATAATTTTTTTAATTCTTCAAGCTCTGTCAAGTTGCTTGATGATCATAGCTAGACAGCCTTTTTCAAGTCTTGCCATAGATTTTCAAGATGACTTAAGTCAAAACTGTAACTCGGCCACTCAGTAACATTTAATGTCGTCTTGTAAGCAACTCCAGTGTATATTTGTCCTTGTGTTTTATACTGAATAAAAATATGAACGCAACATTTAAAGTTTTGGTCCCATGTATTATAAACTGAAATAAAAGTTTCCAGACATGTACAATATGCACAAAAAGCTTATTTCTCTAAAATATTTGGCACAAATTTGTTTACATCCCTGTTAGTGAGCATTTCTCATTTGCCAAGATAAACCATCCAACTGACAGGTGTGGAAAATCAAGACAGTGATTAAACAGCATGGTCATCACACAGCTGCACCTTGTGCTGGGGACAATAAAAGGGCACTCTAAAATTTGACATACCTCAAGTTTTGAGGGAGCATGCAATTGTCCACCAGAGCTGTTGCCAGAGTAATATTTGAGAATTTGGCAGTACGTCCAACTGGCCTCACAACGGCAGACCATTTGTGACCACGCCAGCCCAGACCTCCACATCGTCTGATCTGAGACCAGCGACCCGGACAGCTGATGAAATTGTGGGTTTGCACAACCAAACAATTTCTGCACAAACTGTCAGAAACCATCTCAGAGAAACTCATCTGTGTGCTCATTGTCCTCCCCAGGGTCTTGACTTGACAACTGCAGTTCGGCATCATAACCGACTTCAGTGGGCAAATGCTCACCTTCAATGTCCACTGGCGAAGTGTGCTCTTCACGGATGAATCCCGGTTTCAACTGTACCGGGCAGATGGCAGACAGCGTGTATGGTGTTGTGTGGGCGAGCGGTTTGCTGATGTCAACATTGTGAACAGAGTGCCCCATTGTGGCGGTGGGGTTATGGTATGGGCAGGCATAAGCTACGAACAATGAACACAATTACATTTTAACGATGGCCATTTGAATGCACAGAGATACCGTGACGAGATCCTGTGGGCCATTGTCATGCCATTCATCACCTCATGTTTCAGCGTGATAATGCAATGCAGACAAGGATCTGTACACAATTCCTGGAAGCTGAAAATGTCCCAGTTCTTCCATGGCTTGCATACTCACCAGTCACCTATTGAGCATATTTGGAATGCTCTGGATCGATGTATGTCAGTGTGTTCCAGTACCACCAATATCCAGCAACTTCGCACAGCCATTGAAGAGGAGTGGGAGAACATTCCACAGGCTCAAAGCTGCTAATGAGAACCTTGGCGACTTTGTACCTAGTCGGTCGGGATTCTGGTGGGGTGCCCCAACCCAGGAAGTGGCAGTGCTGGCAAAACTAGGCTGCAGAAACCTATGGGGAGGGGGTCACACTCGGACAATCAGAGAGGGGCCATATTATTGTGGCCCAGGTGGTACAAAATAATCAAATGTCTGACTGCACAGAGATGCTTGGAAAAATGGTCCCAACGGGGGACCAGCATGTTTGTGTTTCATGGGAAGGGGGTGTACTTGACCTTGGACTGGTTAATGGTTAATCAAATCTCCCAATTTTTGCCAGTTTTTGCTAAATTTTGCATGCCTTCTCAAACAACTGCAACTGTAAATACATTTGTAAATCGGGCTCAGGGATGGAACAACTGTTGAGCATCTGAGCGTATTGTTGTTTGTGGGGGAAAGGGGCTGAGTATGTATGAATGTGTGTGTGTGTGTGTCTGTGTGTGTGTGTATCCCACATCTGTTGCTAGGGGTAATGATGTTAGGGACAATATAGGATGAATCTGTCACGACTTCCACCGAAGTCGCCTCCTCTCCTTGTTTGGGCGGCGTTCGGCGGTCGACGTCACCGGCTTTCTAGCCATCGCCGCTCAGCTGTTATTTTGCTTTTGTCTTGTTCACCGCGCACGCGGCATGTATTTATTTCCGGTGAATATGTCATGTTATTGTGTGGAATTATCCTTGTTGATTGTGTGTAGTACAGGCTCATTTTCTCCGGGTAACGGTTGTTAACCCGTATTTGTATTTTTGTGCGTAACTTGGACTGTGTTTATTGTCGTAGCGCTAGACACTTTATTTTAGTGGCCTAGAATATTGACGCGTTGTTTGCGTTCTTTCTTTTGTTTGTTGTGCCATTAAAGTGTGCGCCTTTACGACACGTTCCGCTCTCCTGCACCTGATTTCACCCCAGTAGCGCACACCGTGACAGAATCACAATAATTGATTGCTAAAATAATAATTGCTTGCCAAACATTTTTGTAATGGCAATCCTGGTTATAGGTAACAATCATTTGCATGAACTGCCTACATTATTACGCATATTATTTTTTAAGTATGGAAATTAAGATACGCAGGATGTTTTATATATAGAGTGAGGGAAAAAAGTATTTGATCCCCTGCTGATTTTGTACGTTTGCCCACTGACAAAGAAATGATCAGTCTATAATTTTAATGGTAGGTNGAGACAGAATAACAACAAAAAAATCCAGAAAAACGCATGTGAAAAATGTTATAAATTGATTTGCATTTTAATGAGGGAAATAAGTATTTGACCCCTCTGCAAAACATGACTTAGTACTTGGTGGCAAAACCCTTGTTGGTCAGACGTTTCTTGTAGTTGGCCACCAGGTTTGCACACATCTCAGGAGGGATTTTGTCCCACTCCTCTTTGCAGATCTTCTCCAAGTCATTAAGGTTTCGAGGCTGACATTTGGCAACTCGAACCTTCAGCTCCCTCCACAGATTTTCTATGGGATTAAGGTCTGGAGATTGGCTAGGCCACTCCAGGACCTTAATGTGCTTCTTCTTGAGCCACTCCTTTGTTGCCTTGGCCGTGTGTTTTGGGTCATTGTCATGCTGGAATACCCATCCACGACCCATTTTCAATGCCCTGGCTGAGGGAAGGAGGTTCTCACCCAAGATTTGACGGTACATGGCCCCGTCCATCGTCCCATTGACGCAGTGAAGTTGTCCTGTCCCCTTAGCAGAAAAACACCCCCAAAGCATAATGTTTCCCCCTCCATGTTTGACGGTGGGGATGGTGTTCTTGGGGTCATAGGCAGCATTCCTCCTCCTCCAAACACGGCAAGTTGAGTTGATGCCAAAGAGCTCCATTTTGATCTCATCTGACCACAACACTTTCACCCAGTTGTCCTCTGAATCATTCAGATGTTCATTGTCAAAATTTAGACGGGCATGTATATGTGCTTTCTTGAGCAGGGGGACCTTGCGGGCGCTGCAGGATTTCAGTCCTTGTGTCCTTGTGATGAATACCAGTTTCATTTAAGGACCAAACAATGGGACAGCTGTGCCATATAGATTGCAACATTTACCTGGAGCTAACTCTGCAGATAGCACTACTTTGTGATTTGAAAAGTCATAGTCAATCAATCAATATGGGTTGGGTTAAATGCGGAAGACACATTACAGTTCAACACATTCAGTTGGACAACTGACTACGTATCCGTGAAATGTATATAGTATGTATAGGCTGGAAGTAGAAGCCTAAGTGTTGTTGTCCAATAGTTTACTCCAATTATGGCAGGGTTGGTAGGGTTAGTGGAAAATAAAAGGAAATATATTTTTAAAAGATATGTATGTATATATATATGTATGTATGTATGTATGTATATATATATATATATGTGTGTACAGTACCAGTCAAAAGTTTGGATTACTATATGATTCCATATGTTATTTCATAGTTGTGATGTCTTCACTATTATTCTACAATGTTGAAAATAATAAAAATAAAGAAAAACTTTTGAATGAGTAGGTGTCCGAACTTTTGACTGGTGCTGCATAGTATATATATGTGTGTACAGTGGCAAGAAAAAGTATGTGAACCCTTTAGAATTACCTGTATTTCTGCATAAATTGGTCAAAACATTTGATCTGATCTTCATCTAAGTCACAACTATAGACAAACAGAGTCTGCTTAAACTAACACACAAACAATTATACGTTTTCATGTCTTTATTGAACACACCAAGTAAACATTCACAGTGTAGGGTGGAAAGATTATGCGAACCCTTGGATTTAATAACTGGTTGACCCTCCTTTGGCAGCAATAAACTCAACCAAATGTTTTCTGTAGTTGCGGATCAGACCTGCACAACGGTCAGGAGGAATTTTGGACCATTCATCTTTACAAAACATTTTTAGTTCAGCAATATTCTTAGGATGTCTGGTGTGAACCGCTCTCGAGGTCATGCCACAGTAGTTTGACTCTGACTGGGCCACTCCAAAAGGCGTATTTTCTTCTGTTGAAGCCATTCCTTTGTTGATTTACTTCTGTGTTTTTTTGGTCATTGTCCTGTTGCGTCACCCAACTTCTTTTGACGTTCAGTTGGTGGACAGATAGCCTTACATTCTCCTGCAAAATGTCTTGATAAATGATAGCAAGCTGTCCAGGCATTGAGGCAGCAAACCTCCTCCCTCCACCATACTTTACAGTTGGGATGAGGTTTTGATGTTGGTGTGCTTTTCTCCACACTTAGTGTTGTTCCAAACAACTCAACTTTAGTTTAATCTGTTCGTGGATTGGCAGTACAGCCAGCTGGTCGATAACACACGCTTAAACTAATAACACACAAATTATTATATTTTTCTTGTACTTTACATAGTAAAGACTATGTGTATGGCGTCAAATGGGCAGTGGTGTAAAGTACTTAAGTAGTAATAGTAAAGTACAGATATGGTGTATCGTACAGATACACCAAAAAACTGCTTAAGTAAAAATACTTTAAATTACTACTTAAGTACTTTACACCACTGCCCATATGACGCCATACACGTAGTCTGCGGTTGTGAGGCTGGTTGGCTGTACTTCCAAATTCTCTAAAATGTCGTTGGAGGCAGCTTATCATAGAGAAATTAACATTAAATTCTCTGGCAACAGCTATTGTATACATTCCTGTAATCAGCAAGCCAATTGCACACTCCCTCAAAACTTGAGGCATCTGTAGTATTGTGTTGTGAGACAAAACTGCACATTTTAAGGTGGCCTTTTATTGTTCCCAGCACAAGGTGCACCTGTGTAACGATCCTGCTGTTTAGTCCGCTGCTTGATATGCCACACCTGTCAGGTGGATGGATTATCTTGGCAAAGGAGAAATGCTCATTAACAGGGATATAAACAAATTTGTGCACAGAATTTGATAAAAATCAACTATTTATTATTTCAGCTCATGAAACATTGGACCAACCCTTTACATGTTGCTTTTATATTTTTGTTCAGTGTACAAGGCATGAATAAGGCAGAGGTCATTTCCATATTGCTTTTCAGATGCCTTGAAGGGTGGAGGGAGATAGAGACAGCAACCAACCAAGCCGACTCTCGCTATAGTAGACTAATGGCTGCCGTAGCTAGGTTATTTATCATACAATATGACTACATAGTGTCTGTCTTGGTTGCATGCCTGCATCAAACCTGGAGAAGCTAGTTAAGCTAGTTAGCTAGCTAGGCTAATTGAGGCTGCATGCGTTTTCTCGTCCTACACCGTTACAAACAACAACAACTCCATTAATAAAGTAGCAGCCTACCTGTTGGCTCTTGGTCGTTGTAGCCATCCTTCTCCTTTAATTTCCATTACATTTCTTCCATTGATTAGATATCTCCTAGTTTTTGCCACACATGGAGGCACACGATGACCGATTTCCACTTTGATCACTGATGATTGGCCAACAACAACAACAAGCTACACACGCCACTCTCGTGAAAGACAAAGAGCAGCAGCATAAATTATACAATTTCTCTCTCTTCTGCAGCAGTTACTGTACAGGTCCTTCCAGACAAGTCAGTTGAAATTACACATACCCGAGACCCGTGACAATCGTTTCAGATCTGACCCAGACCCGTGACATTATGTGAAATTCTGGATGCAGACCCACTCGGATCCCGGATCGGGTCTTGGGTGTTCAAGTACAGGTGGATCCACAAAAAACTCTAGTTTTAACTACAATCACTTTGAAACAACACTCTCTCTCTCTTACACACACACATAAACATATGCATACATGCATGTACACATGCACACTCACACACACACCAACATACACACAGCTTTGATACAACACCTTTGATACAACATTTTCCCCCTGTGATGCTGCTGCTTTTGTCTAGCAGAGATAGGATCCAGAGAATCTGCTAAAGATACACTATATATACAAAGTATGTGGACACCCCTTCAAATTAGTGGATTAGGCTATTCCAGCCACACCCGTTGCTGATAGGTGTATAAAATTGAGCACACAGCATGCAATTTTCATAGACAACCATTAGAATGGCCTTACTGAAGAGCTCAGTGACTTAAATATATATATTATTTTATACCCCTTTTTCTCCCCAATTTCGTGGTATCCAATCGGTAGTTACAGTCTTGTCCCATCACTGCAACTCCCGTACGGACTCGGGAGAGGTGAAGATGGAGAAACATGACCCAGCCAACCCAGAGCCTGCGACAGAGCCTGGACACAAACCAGGATCTCTACTGCACAGTCGTAACTAGAAGCACAAGCATTTCGCTGCACTCGGATTAACATCTGCTAACCATGTGCAAACTTGATTGAGTTGGAGGCGTGCATGGCCACACAGTTATGGGTGAACAGGGAGTACAGGAGAGGGCTGAGAACGCACCCTTGTGACGAGTTTGGAGGGTACTATGGTGTTAAATGCTGAGCTGTAGTCGATGTGCAATGTGCAGTGTGATTGCGATTGCGTCGTCTGTGGACCTATTGGGGCGGTAAGCAAATTGGAGTGGGTCTAGGCTGTCAGGTAGGGTGGAGGTGATATGATCCTTGACTAGTCTCTCAAAGCACTTCATGATGACGGAAGTGAGTGCTACGGGGCGATAGTCGTTTAGCTGAGTTACCTTAGCTTTCTTGGGAACAGGAACAATGGTGGCCCTCTTGAAGCATGTGGGAACAGCAGACTGGGATAGGGATTGATTGAATATGTCCGTAAACACACCAGCCAGCTGGTCTGCACATGCTCTGAGAATGCGGCTAGGGATGCCGTCTGGGCCGGCAGCCTTGCAAGGGTTAACACGTTTAAAAGTTTTACTCGCGTTGGCTGCGATGAAGGAGAGCCCGCAGGTTTTGGTAGCGGGTCATGTCAGTGGCACTGTATTGTCCTCAAAGCGAGCAAAGAAGTTGTTTAGTTTGTCTGGGAGCAAGACATCGGTCTCCGCGACGGGACTGGTTTTATTTTTGTAGTCCGTGATTGACTGTAGACCCTGCCACATACGTCTCATGTCTGAGCCATTGAATTACGACTATACTTTGTCTCTATACTGATGCTTAGCTTGTTTGATTGCCTTGCGAAGGGAATAGCTACACTGTTTGTATTCGGTCATGTTGCCATGATTAAAAGCAATGGTTCGCACTTTCAGTTTTGCGCGAATGCTGCCGTCAATCCACGGTTTCTGGTTGGGGAAGGATTTAATAGTCACCATGGGGACCACATCACCGATGCACTTGCTAATTAACTCTCTCACCAAATCAGCGTATACATCAATGTTATTGTCCGATGCTATCCGGAACATATCCCAGTCCACGTGATCGAAGCAATCTTGAAGAGTGGGATCAGATTGGTCGGAACAGCGTTGGACAGAACTGAGCACGGGCATTTAGTTCCTGTCTATAGGCTGGGAGCAACAAAATGGAGTCGTGGTCAGATTTGCTGAAAGGAGGGCGAGGGAGGGCTTTGTATGCGTTGTGGAAATTAGAGTAGCAATGATCTAGGGTTTTGCCAGCCCGGGGTCGCGCATTCGATATGCTGATAAAATTTAGGGAGCCTTGTTTTCAGTTTAGCTTTGTTAAAATCCCCAGCTACAATAAATGCAGCCTCAGGATATGTGGTTTCCAATTTACATAGAGTCCAATGAAGTTCTTTCAGGGCCGTCGAGGTGCCTGCTTGTGGGGGGATATACACGGCTGCGATTATAATCGAAGAGAATTCTCTTAGTAGATAATGCAGTCGGCATTTGATCGTAAGGAATTCTAGGTCAGGTGAACAAAAAGAACTTGAGTTCCTGTATGTCATTATGATCACACCACGACTCGTTAATCATAAGGCATACACCCCCGTCCTTCTTCTTACCAGAGAGATGTTTGTTTATGTCGGCGCGATGCGTGAAGAAACCGGGTGGCTGTACCGACTCTGATAACGTGTCCCGAATGAGCCATGTTTCCGTGAAACAAAGAATGTTACAATCTCTGATGTCTCTCTGGAAGGCAACCCTTGCTCAAATTTCTTCCACCTTGTTGTCAAGAGACAGGACATTGGCCATTAGTATACTCGGGAGCGGGGAGCGATGTGCCCATCTACGGAGCCTGACCAGAAGACCGCTCCGTCTGCGGCGCCGTTGTTTTGGGTCGCCAACTGCGATCTGATCCATTGTCCTGGGTGATGGTCCAAACAGAGGATCCGCTTCGGGAAAGTCATATTCCTGGTCGTAATGTTGGTAAGTTGACGTTGCTCTTATATCCAACAGTTCCTCCCGGATGTATGTAATAAGACTTAAGATTTTCTGGGGTAACAGTGTAAGAAATAATACATAAAGAAACAAAATACTGCATAGTTTCCTAAGAACGCGAAGCGAGGTGTCCATCTCTGTCGGCGCCATCATGAATACATATGTGTGCTTGTTTGGAGCAGGATAAATGGCCTATTAAGTCATTACGTTCTCCTGCATGGTGTTGATCTCTCCTGAATACATGTGTGCTTTTTTGGAGCAGGATAAATTGCTCCTCTTATCAGTCACAGTTAGCTGTTGGACAATGTAAAGAAGCAGGGGGAATAGTAAATGTCGTGGGAATAGTAAAGAGCTGTTTGTCTGCTGAGGCTTTTTCTTTTTCTCCTTTCTGATCACGGCTCACTGCGGACGCTTCTCACTCTGTCTGTCTGTCTGTCATCCACTGTGCCTTTCTGGCTCTGTCCCTGTCCCACTGTTTCTCTCTCTCTCTTTACTGAGTGATAGAGTGAATGTGTCCATGCAATGAAATGTCAGAAAAGGGCAGCTAGGTACCAGATAGAGATGATTCCCCAGATATGCATGTTGCTCCCCTTCTATAGAAGAGTACTCGGCCGTCCAAGACACCACCTCTATGGCTCCTCGTCTTTGTTCTCTCTCCCCCTGTCTCGTGTTGCTGTGGTTTCATTCACAGCTCAAAACCTCACTGGTCCTTGTCTGAATATGTAATACGTCCTTGATGGGGTTGCAGTGTGATTAGGGTTATCACATCCAAAGATGCTTGGATTTGATTATACAGCAGGAACGGGAGGGAGGGAGGGGCAGAAGGACAATAAAATGTCCCCTGTATGAAGAAGATGTTGGGGTTGAATGATCCGTAGCGTGATTACCAATCAGGAGATGTGAGCTGGGTGGCTAGCCAACAGACACTGACCTTTATTATCAGACACTATTCTTCTCTGGCTCAAATTTGTCTTCCAAAAGTTGGTGAAGTTCAAATTGTAATAATTCAATCAGGCAGCGGGCCGAGTGCTTTTCTTTGCTTGCTGACTGATGTAGGTAGAACACACTAGAATGGCCGGCACATCTGGTCGAATGGCAGCGCCATGCCAAATATCCAGGCAGAAACCTTCCGCCTGGCGACAGGGCAAGATATACTACCATGGCAACATGCCATTATACCTAATTATAACAGGTATTGTTTCGATCCATCCTCCCTCTCTCTTTCTCTTTCTTTCTTTGTCCTTCTTCCTCCTGTTATTATTATTATTCTCCTTCTCTTTATTTTACTCCTTCCCCTCCTTCTCTTTCAAAAAAAGTGCGTAGTCTGGCTGTAGCTAGCTGACTGGCGTCTTGGTGACAGCCAGAAACACACAGTACACAGCACACAAACTCCTTCCCTGGAGCAATCTCCTGTTGAGATGCATATTCATTCATAAAGAGTGGATTTTCTCTGCATGACCAATCCATAAATGTAGTCATTGGTTTTCAATATTTTTTTTCACCTAAAAAATATGAATGGGTTTATGAGTAATGACGACAAACACTAAAATATGGCTTGAGAGCCATCAATTACAGGCACAAATGACAGAGATTCTCTGTGATGTGTGACTAAAGATCTAATAACACACAATTTAAATCCTCTTAAACATTAATATTTTAATAGGACATTTTGATGAGTTTTGAATGAAATACAGGTTTTAACAATGCTTGCAGCATAATTGGGACAAATAGAAAATGACAAAAGCCTTTTTCATACGTACTAGATGTTCTACTATGAACTTACACATTTGTGCATATGTATTTGTGACCAACCACCTTGATTCAGTCTTAAGTAGCAACATTTGAAATTGTGTTTTTTTACATTGTATAAAAGCAGAGACACAGGGCTACAAAATGGTATATCATACACTACATTTGAGAAACAATGGAAAGTAATTCTGCTTTGAAAGTTGATAAACTTGTAACCCCACTTTAGAGAAAATGGCCCTTGAATGTTTTGGTGCACCTACTGGAGAGCTCATCTTTGTCTACACCCATTCAGCATTGTTCACACCCTCTTAATAAGCCATCCCCACCGAACTCTTTAAGGATTCACATGTGAGGTCATGTGCTAAACAGTGAGTAGTGTAGTAAAGGTTAACACTAAAAGTGGTAAAAGTAGTGGCCTACAATAAGGAAAAAATCAGGGTAAACAGAAAGTGATGGTCATGTGAAAGAAATACTATAACCCCCAGCCACACCTTGCTAAGTGAATGGGTCTCTCAGAAGGTGTGAACGGTACAGCGAAATGGTTACTCGCATTGGAGCAATAACAAAAATATAAATATAAAGAGAAAATGCCAGTAGAGAAAGAACAAATAATATACAGTATGTACAAGAACAATATCAATAACAATATCAGTGATACTGATGATAGATGAGGTAGTTATATAGTGTCTTCAGACACCTTGACTTTTTCCAGGTCTGTCCAGAGATGTTCGATCGGGTTCAAGTCCGGGCTCTGGCTGGGCCACTCAAGGATATTCAGAGACTTGTCCCGAAGCCACTCCTGCGTTGTCTTGGCTGTGTGCTTAGGGTCGTTGTCCAGTTGGAAGGTTAACCTTTGCCCTAGTCTGAGGTCCTGAGTGCTCTGGAGCAGGTTTTCATCAAGGATCTCTCTGTACTTTTCTGCATCTTTCCCTCAATTCTGACTAGTCTCCCAGTACCTTCCGATGAAAAACATCCCCACAGCATGATGCTGCCACCACCATGCATCACCATAGGGATAGTGCCAGGTTTTCTCCAGACTTGAAGCTTGGCATTCAAGCCAAAGAGTTGAAACTTGTTTCTCATGGTCTGAGAGTCTTTTGGTGCCTTTTGGCAAACTCTAAGGGGGCTGTCATGTGCCTTTTATTGAGGACTGGCTTCCGTCTGTCTACTCTACCATAAAGGCCTGATTGGTGGAGTGCTGCAGAGATAGTTGTCCTTCTGGATGATTCTCCCATTTCCACAGAGCTCTGGCAGAGTGACCATTGGGTTCTTGGTCACCTCCCTGACCAAGGCTCTTCTCCCTCGATAGCTCAGTTTCGCCGTGCGGCCAGCTCTAGGAAGAGTCTTGGTGGTTCCAAACATTTTCCAATTAAGAATGATGGAGACCACTGTGTTCTTGGAGACCTTCAATGCTGCAGAAATTCTTTGGTACCCTTCCCCTGATCTGTGGCTTGACACAATCCTGTCTCTGATCTCTACGGACAATTCCTTCAACCTCATGGCTTGGTTTTTGCTTTTGACATGCACTGTCAATTTTGGGACCTTATATAGACAGGTGTGTGCCTTTCCAAATAATGTCCAATCAATTGAATTTACCACAGGTGGACTCCATTCAAGTTGTAGAAACATCTCAAGGATGATCAATGGAAACATGATGCACCTGAGCTCAATTTTGAGTCTCATAGCAAAGGGTCTGAATACTTATGTAAATAAACTGGTCCACCCAAACCACACATAAAACAAGCATAAAACAAGGGAATCTATATTCGGAGAGCCTGTTTCTGTCCTGCCCTTGACTTTGGTGCAGGGCATGTGATGTCCATAGTCTCTTCATCGCAAATCTCCCTGATCTTCTCAAAAATATACATTTGTCAAGCTGTGTCCAGTCCAGTGGTGCTTGAACAGGCAGACCATCTATGGAAGGAAGGATGTCAGCGTTGCACAGCAGCTGAAACCTGGTCTTGACTGAGCTCCTTGGCGACAACAACACCAGGCTCCAGAGTATAAAATCTGTAAAACAGGAAATAACAAAAGAAATGTAGAAGACATTACTGTTATGGAACAGAGACTCAAGACAAAAAAGGTTCCAAAAGAGAAACAGGTTTAATGAAACAATGACGGTCCCAGTGGTAAAATGTAGTAGAGAAAGTCTCTGTTAGATGATGATGGGAAATCCAGACAGGTTATAGTTTTCTTGTAGAAGATGAAGGAGGTAGCCGGATGATGATAACTGCAACCAGGAAGACGAAGGAGACACTGGAAGGCAGATGAAATAATGCTGACATCAAAGGTATAGGTCAGAGGAACCGGGAGTGAGTCCTTACTCAATCGAGACCAGACAAAGTGACTGTGTGGAGAGAGTGCCTATATGCTGACTGTGCTGATGATCAAATGACGTGCAGGTGTGGGTGATTAGAACTCAGGTGACAGTGATCTCTGTGATTGTGTGGTGGTGGAGCCTGGCTGATCCCTGACAATTACAGTCATGTGTGGAGAGAGTGCCTATATGCTGACTGTGCTGATGATCAAATGACGTGCAGGTGTGGGTGATTAGAACTCAGGTGACAGTGATCTCTGTGATTGTGTGGTGGTGGAGCCTGGCTGATCCCTGACAATTACAGCCTTGCATGACATCAATTTAACTCCAAGAAGTTAAGATAAGAAGAATAACCTCATACAATGCAATGAAAATGATATTCCCATGAAGTGCTGATGCATGTAGTTGATGACTGCGCTGCTGCCTTTGCTGGATAACATGCCTTCGTCAATCAAGTAGTTTACTTTTTGTGGTACTCCATCACAGCAGACTCCAAACACCTGTGCTTCCTTGGGCCAGCTCTTATTTTTATGGGAAGCATTAGACCATTCTCCTTGTATAACTGGTGGATGAGAGTCAGGTGTGTTCTACTGATGCTGAAAGACAAATTCCAGATACAAATATTTTTGCATTATTATAAAATAGATGGACGTAATCACCGTCAGACACACCTGTCTAACTTGATGGGTCATGTAATTATCTGGCGAAGTGGAGTATTTTGTTTAGACATATAGCTAGCTAGCAATACAAACCGATTTTCATATCTAGCTAAATTTAACCAAATAAGTTCAAAATTAGCTAGCTAACATTAGGCAATAACTAGCAATGCAAATGGCTCTCTGAGATAATATTACTACACAGATCATACCCGTCATGTAAGCTAGCGAGCCAGCCACCTAACATCAGCTATCTAGCTAACAGTAAGCATTAACTTCTTAGGGAGCGGCTCCCGAGGTGACGGTTTTGGAGAGTCTGGCGTGCCCAAAGTAAAATGCCTCCCACTCAGGCCCAGAAAATAGGATATGCACATAATTAGTACAATTGGATAGGAAACACTCTGAAGTTTCTAAGAAGTTTCTAAGAGTGCCGCTCCCTAAGAAGTTAAACAAATTCTTAAATGTAGCCACCCTTTGCCTTGATGCAGCTTTGCATACTCTTGGCATTTTCTCAACCAGCTTCACCTGGAATGCCTTTCCAACAGTCTTGAAGGAGTTCCCACATATGCTGAGCACTTGTTGGTTGCTTTTCCTTCACTCTGCGGTCCAACTCATCCTAAACCATCTCAATTGGGTTGAGGTCGGGGGGTTGTGGAGGCCAGGTCATCTGATGCAGCACTCAATCATTCTCCTTCTTGGTCAAATGTGTTGGATCATTGTCCTGTTGAAAAACAAATGATAGTCCCACTAAGCGCATACCAGATGGGATGGCGTATCGCTGCAGAATTCTGTGGTAGCCATGCTGGTTAAGTGTGCCTTGAATTCTAAATAAATCACAGACAGTGTCATCAGCAAAGCACCCCAACACAATCTCACCTCCTCCTCCATGCTTCACGGTGGGAACCACACATGCAGACATCCTCCGTTCACCTTCTCTGCGTCTCACAAAGACACAGTGGTTGGAACCAAAAATCTCACATTTGGACTCATCAGACCAAAGGACAGATTTCCACAAGTCTAATATCCATAGCTCGTGTTTCTTGGTCCAAGCAAGTCTCTTCTTATTGGTGTCCTTTAGTAGTGGTTTCTTTGCAGCAATTCGACCATGACGGCCTGATTCACAGTCTCCTGTGTCTGTTACTTGAACTCCGTGAAGCATTTATTTGGGCTGCAATCTGAGGTGCAGTAACTCTAATGAACTTATCCTCTGCAGCAGAAGAAACTCTGGGTCTTCCTTTCCTGTGGCAGTCCTCATGAGAGCCAGTTTCATCATAGCGCTTGATGGTTTTTGCGACTGTATTTGAAGAAACTTTCAAAGTTCTGGAAATTTTCCAAATTGACTGACCTTCATGTCTTAAAGTAATGATGGACTGTCATTTCTCTTGGCTTATTTTAGCTGTTCTTGCCATCATACTGACTTGGTCTTTTAACAAATAGGGCTATCTTCTGTATACCAACCCTACCTTGACACAACACAACTGATTGTCTCAAACGCATTAAGAAGGAAAGAAATTCACTTCCACAAATTAACTTTTAACATGGCACACCTGTTAATTGAAATGCATTACAGATGACTACCTCATGAAGCTGGTTGAGAGAATGCCAAGAGTGTGCAAAGCTGTCATCAAGGCAAAGGGTGGCTGCTTTGAAGATCTCAAATATAAAATATATTTTTATTTGTTTAACACTTTTTTGGTTACCAGTCAAAAGTTTGGGTTACTACATGATTCCATATGTGTTCTTTCATAGTTTTGATGTCTTCACTACTATTCTACAATGCAGAAAATAGTAAAAAATTAAGAAAAACCATTGAATGAGTAGGTGTGTCCAAATTTTTGACTGGTACTGTATGAAATTAGATATTTCTGTATTTAATTTTCAAAACATTTACTAACATTTAAAAACATATACAGGGATATTGTGTGTAGATGGGTAATATTTTTGAATTCATGCTGTTATACAACAAAAATGTGAATAAGTCAAGGGTTATGAATACTTTCTGAAGGCACTGTATGTATGTGCATGTGTTTGTGTGCGCGTGTGTGTGTGTGTGTGTGTTTGTGTGTCTGTATGCGTGCATGTGTGTGTGTGTGTTTGTGTGTGCATGCGGAAATGCATGTGTGTGCGTGTGTGCTTGTTTGTGTGTTTGTGCATGTGCGTGTGTTTGTGCATGTGTTTATGTGTTATAAATATATTTTAATTTGTGTAATAGTTTTTTGGTTACTACATGATTCCATATGTGTTATTTCATAGTTTTGACATCTTCACTATTATTCTACAATGTAGAAAATAGTAAAATAAAGAAAAAACCCTTGAATGAGTAGGTGTGTCCAAACTTTTGGCTGGTACTGTATAATATCTGAAACTGTAGCTAGACTCTTACCCGTGTACATGGATGAATGCTTCACGGTACACTGCAACCCCTTTCAATTAATAAGACGTTCTGTGTCTTTTCCGTTTTGTTGATACAGCTTGCTTGTACAACTTCTTCCGTGACAACAACACTGTTGATTGACGTTCCTTCCCCATCACTGTCATCAGAAGACGCTACAATGTCTTGAAAATGTTTTTACCTAAATCAGGGATTTTCTCATCGTCTGATTCATTTTCGGAGTCAGAGAGAGTCAGCATGGTACGAAAGTCCTCATGAAAGTAATTCTTCACAACTTTCTCCCACTGACCTTTGTTGATAGCGCCTGATAAATCCATGGCATCAGTGTTATTGAGAGCAGTAGCAACACATTTGCAGTTCTCAATGGCTAATGTTATAAATAAAATAAAAAACTGCGTTAGAAAGGATTATTTACACATCACGAGCAGCTCATTTTATAGACAGAAGATGCTACACGGCAGACCAATCTGAAACTCATCTCTCGGCGTGTCCAGCCCATTCATTATCTCAGCCAATCATGGCTAGCTGGAAGGTTTCTGTCTTTTTCTGTGGCTTTTTATTTACATTTTTTTATTTAACTAGGCAAGTCAGTTAAGAACAAAGTCTTTTTTTCAATGACGGCCTAGGAACAGTGGGTTAACTGCCTTGTTCCGGGGCAGAACGACAGGTTTTTACCTTGTCAGCTCAGCGATTCAATCTAGCAACCTTTCAGTTACTGGCCCAACGCTCTACTCACTAGGCTACCTGCCGCCAAACCAACTAGGCTCGTAATTTACAACTTTATTCGTATTTACAGATGGCATACAAGTTTGTTATTAAGGCACATGAAAGTTCAAATGTTCAAGAAGGCATTTCTGCCTACATACGCCTAGTTTCCTGAAACTAGTCACATTTGCATATGTACTAGCAGTCTACATGCATATAGGTGTGTGTAGGAATCCCCCGATAATACAGTACTTCACTATCCTTTCTAGTAAGAGTGGTCAGTGATAGTCACGTGATCCAGAGGACAGATGAGAGTAAAGAGAAACTCAATGATAGGGAGAGGGACAGCATGGGGAAGCAATGGAGTGTGAGAGTGAGAGCAAGAGAGGTGAGAAAGAAAAAGCTGTGAGAGGAACAAAAGAGAAAAGAGTGAGGGGGTAGAGAGAAAAGGAAATGATTGACAGACAGTATGTAGTAAAGGATGAGTAGAGAGTTGAGGAACTGACACAGGGAGCAGTTATTTAGAAGAGCGTAGATGTAAATGTAAGAGCATAGAGGAGTCAGGGTAGAAAACAGAGATAACTAAAATAAGTAAAACATTCAAACAGAAAGAAGAATGAGAGAGTAATAAAAGGGCAAACAAGAGTGAGAGATATTTATGAGAGGGTAGATGAGAGAAGAGAAATTAAGCGATGAGAGGTTATATTTAAGTGGTAGACAGACGGACAGACAGATGAAGTGAAAGTCAGCGTTAAGAAGTCATATTTAATCGGTGACAGACAGAATCAGACATCTGAAATTGGTAGCAGATGGGAGGTTATGGTGTAGGGGATGAGACATACAGAGACACAGACAGACAGAGAAACAGACATGAAAGAGGGTAAGAGAAGCAGAAAGTGGCTGCAGAAAGTGGTGGGAGGTTAAGGTGTGGAGAATGAGGTAATGGAGCACTGCAGAAGAATTAGTGGAGCAGTGGTGGTGAGAGCAGTGAACAGACTAGGGTCAGTAGAGATGCAGGGATGAGGGAGCATAGAATAAATTGATTTTCTACCTCAGGAGTATCTCTCCAGGGAGCTGTGAGCACAGGGCAGTGAGGGCGAGAGTGAGTGAGGGATAGAGAGAGAAGAATGGGGGGAGGGGGGGCGCAGATGAGAAATCATGGCAAATCTAACCCTAGGCTTTCTCCTTCAACCGACACTATGAAGATGAGATTAATCTTACTGCCTGCCAACTAACTGCTAAATATTATTAATATTAATTATGAATAATATTATTATACAACCATCGAATAAGGAGCGCAGGAAAAAATCTAAATAACCCTCATTCAGTTAACAAAAAACTGAAATACAAACCATGATAAATCCATACAATTATCTGAAAGAGGGATGATTTCAGAGGATTGGTACATGACTTGACAAGCCAAAAAGAAAGGCGTCCCATACGGCACTGCATATGACAGAGAGACTTAATTCTTTTCAGACACAGTGTGCCTAGAAACATATCAGATTATTAACTTAATCTAAATGTAAATAAGGACAACACAGATGTCAGAACAGCTGAAACTGCTGAAAAGCTCAAATTGTTGCCTTTGGCTGAAACAAAATAAAGACAGAGAGAGAGAACACTTGTAATTGTTTACAAGGCTACTTAAAGACCCCTGTGTGTGTGTGTGTGTGTGTGTGTGTGTGTGTGTGTGTGTGTGTGTGTGTGTGTGTGTGTGTGTGTGTGTGTGTGTGTGAAACATATTTACAGTGTTTTCTGCATGGGCCAGTCTCTAACACACACAAGTACACACACACACACACAGGCTGGAGGGGCAGCAGATGGGTGCTCTCGCTAACTACTACACTACAGACTGCATGCATTTCAGCACCATGGACAGCACTGGAGTGGCATAATCTGAATCTGCTCTTGGTGATAGTGGACAAGGTAGAGGAGAGGAGAGGGAATGGATGGTAAAGATTAGCACAGGGTGTCTGAGCAGATGGTGAAAGCAGTGGTCAGCTGCCTGATCATGAACACACACACACACAGACAGACATACATCCACACACAAGCACACACTTGCATCCACACATGCATAAACACACAACAAACACATCACACCATGTGGGGTGTAGTTCATTGAAGCAAATATACTGTGATGCACTAGCTTTACACGACTCCAGCCAACGCTTGGCATTGTGCATGATGATGTTAGGCTTGTGTGTGGCTGCTCGGCCATGGAAACCCATTTTATGAAGCTCCCGATGAAAAGTTATTGAGCTGATGTTGCTTGGGTCCCGAGTAGCTCAGTTGGTAGAGCATGGAGTTTATAGTGCCAGAGTTGTGGGTTTGATTCCCATCAGGGAACAGTATGAAAATGTATGCACTCGCTACTGTAAGTTGCTCTGGATAAGAGTGTCTGCTAAATGACTAAAATGTAAAATGCTTCCAAAGGCAGTTTGGAACTCAAGAGTGAGTATTGCAACTGAGGACTGATGATTTTTACGCGATATGCGCTTCAGCACTCGGCGGTCCTGTTCTGTGAGCTTGTGTGGCCTACCACTTCGCGGATGAACAGTTGTTGCACCTAGATGTTGCCACTTCACAAAAACAGCACTTACAGTTGACCGGGGCAGCTCTAGCACGGCAGAAATTTGACGAACTGACTTGTTGGAAAGGTGGCCTATGACGGTGCCACGTTGAAAGTCACTGAGCTTTTCAGTAAAGCCCTTCTGCTGCCAATGTTTGGCTATGGAGATTGCAGGACAGTGTGCTCGATATTATACACCTTTCAGCAACGGGTGTGGCTGAAATAACCAAATCCACTAATTTGAAGGGGTGTCCACATACCTTTGTATATATAGTGTAGCTGACAACGTTTTTATTCATTATTACAGGAAAATAAACTCACAACAGATCATTATTTACAAGTTAACGTCGAGTTAATTACAGAAAAGAGTTTACGTTTGTGAGTGTGACAAAATAAAAGCAGGGCATTCTACCTTATCACTGTCTCAGTCAGGTAACCATGACAACGGACACTGCGACAGGGTCAAAGTACAACTTTTTTAGTCTGCAACAAGGAAACCGACAGTCACAGCAACGGTCTACAGACATTCAACCGGAGTTTAAATTAAATGTTGTTTTGACCAGTGACATTTGTCGCATTCTAATTCTCTACAGACGTGTCGATAGAAAAGTATAAACTAGCCTAAAGACGCATTGAAGCTCATAGGGAATACAATCAACACCACAGATTATATGCTGCATTGAAAGGAATACAACCTGTTAGCTACTAGATTGAAGTAAAATGAAAAAAGCAGCCTGCTGCAATGAGACGAGATATTATCTTCACTAGACTCATCTACACTAGATACAGATGGAATCTAAACTGTACTTTCCTTCCAGCTGGGCAAAGAGATGAAATTTACATCAGAAAAACACAGTCAGTTGCACATGAGTTGAAGCGTAAACCTTTGTATGGCAGTCACAACAACAGCATAACTATATTCTAATTGTAATGCACGTTATATCTTTTAGTTTTTCCTTTGTCTCTAATGGCATTGTCCTACCCAGCTGCAGTGGAGCTTTACTGACTCCTATAGGAGGGTCCCAGACTTCGCTCTAAAGCACTGACATCAAACTCTCGCTCCCTCTTTCTCTATCTCTCTCCCTCCCTCTCCTGCACTCATTCTCTCTCTCTCCCTCCCTCTCTCTTGCACTCATTCTCTCTCTCCCTCCCTCTCTCTTGCACTCATTCTCTCTCTCTCCCTCCCTCTCTCTTGCACTCATTCTCTCTCTCTCTCTCTGTCTCTCTCTCACACACACACACACAAACACACTCACTATCTGTCACTGCTTTACTCTGCTTTACACTTTTGCTACAGCTGAACCGCTCAAATGTAATTATTTGTGTGAAGCACTTATCTCTGGGATGATTCTCCATACATTCTGCTGGATAAAGATTTGACTTGATTCTCCACTTTTAAATGATGAACTAGAACTACAAAAGAATGTGAGAAAACACAAATGGAAGAACAATGGAAATTACTAACAATAGTGTTATTCAATTACAGTACAGAACTGCTTCTGATGCTGCATCTGAGCCACATCCAAAACAGTCAATGGTCTCACTTTGAGGATGCCAAATTGAAGGGGAATGTTGTTTCAGATGCTGAGGACACTTTGTTTACCAGTCTTCAATCATTCTGCTCATTATAGTATAGTTCATGTCCTTGTGGATGTTTCAAAAACGGCACACGCTTGCGTGCGCACACACACACACTCATTCACAAACACAACAGAGAGAATGCCCGATGTCGATAATGCCCTGTGATGACTCTGCAGAGAGTACACGGTTGTTTAATACCAAGGCTGTGTTCATCCATCTTTAATTGACTGTTATTAGACCTTAACATGCAGTTTTACAGACAATATTAATCCCTTAATGATGTATTATGTTCACATGGATGTGCAGATAAATGTTGAATTCATTAATTAAACTAGCCTAATTGTCCCGTACTATTAAACACTAATGAAGGACAGCATGAATACTGATATGGTTAATCATTATGTAATATGACAGTTAACGCAGGTATATCTTTCCATAAATGCACATGACAGGGTTTCATATTCAAATAAGAATGTGCAAGGACAGTACGAGGTATAGGCTAATGGTTGGCCCCTATCACCCAGCCACCCGTGGAGTTCTGCTGTAGGCAGAACACACACACACATTTCCGGTATACATTTGAATATGTCCAGATCACTGCATGTCTTGTTGTATAATCATTGTTAGTATCCTCTTCTCACAAGCACCACACCCCTCCCATCCGGTCTCCTGTCATGTCAATCCATCTGCATTTCCAGATCCCACATCCCTTTTCAACAAGATCTCACGGTCCCACTTCAGTATTCAACTTCTGTCCAGGGATTCTGTCTAGCTCACAGTTTAAGCTCGTCCTCTATCCCCATCCGGCTGTCTTTTTACCACGCTTGTCATCCCACCATCACACACACCTTCCAGACTCTGATTCATTCTGCTGTGTTTGCCTGTACAACACATCTGTGTGTGTATATCCCAACTGACGCTTGCTGCTAGAACCTGAATCTTACGGCTAGAGTGTACATGTAATGTACTATCAAATTGCAATGCAATGTAAAGGCATTTGATGGTATTTGCATTTTAATTGTTTCTGTAACTAGTTGAACTATATTTCCTGTCTGAGGATCCAATTGCAAATGGCCAATGGCAGTACAGTAATTTGTGTATGCCGGAAATGTTATTTAAAAATATTATTGTTCATTTTTCATCATACATTATCCACGCGGAAGATAAGCCTAACATGCTGACCACACTGCTCGCGTTGCGTGTGCCAGAGTTGCAAAATAAATGTACACATACATGTTATTCAATCATTGCACCCACATTAATCGCGCACGTCTGCGTTGCCAGGCTCTAAAATAGAACTTGGTTCTATCTGTGACGCTCGACACGATGCAAGTCCTGCCTCTCCCATCTCCTCATTGGTTTTTAGGAGCATTTAACAACCCAATGTTTATATCCCAGGACAAATTAGCTAGCAACAGCAAGCTAGTTAGCTACATTGCCATAAATGTTTAATGCTTTTTCACCTGTACCCAAATTATTATAATTGGTTCAGTTTGTTTTAATATTTCAACCTGCTTGTCCTGATCACGTCTGGTGTGAGTGGATAAAATCAACTTGCGAGCGATGGTGCACGTGTATTGCTGAGTTTGTGCATGGCTGTTGTTTACTTTTCTATGGACTCACTGGACAGTACATTCACCAGTGGAGCAATACTCTCCACATCTACTAAGCTAGAAAAGGATAAATCAATCATTGGATATACATTTTTATAAATTAATTTAGGGTTTACTCATCTCTGACTACCTTGGTTTAAAAGAGTTAGGATATCTCATTCATTCTCTCTCTCCATTGTTTCAGTTGTCCTATGTAACATATTCCAATGACTGAGCTATTCGGCTTTATAAAAATATTGAGTAATAAACCATGCCAATGACTGCAACCGGGTCTCAGGGAAACTTGTAGGATTTGGTACGTAAATGTGTTTACCTCAGTTTAATACATTACATTACGTTACGTTACATTATGAATGGAATGACGGTTATGCAATATCATACAAATTAGAGGATGTAAAGTGTCATATGTCTTACCCAGTCATACAATATAATAGAAATTTGATAACGTATCTTGTCATACGTCTTAGAAGATGTATAGTATTTTTCGACCAACCTCCCTACTTTCGTTTCTGTCTAAAGTAACCAGACCATTTAGCCTATATGATACGTCTTGGAGTTGCACAAAAATACGTACAATATAATTATAATAGAGGCCAGGCTGATGACTGAGCTAGTATTCACACCAGAAATATAATGTTGTAAGGTTGTTTCACATTTTCAAAAAGTAACTCCTCTAGGCTTACATATAAAACAAATTAAGGCTGTTCTTTTCAATTCTATTATTCTAAAAATGATCAGGTAAAAGTGCTCTTAAAGGTTTAAATGCCCACACGAGAAGAAATCCACTTTTTTGAGCTGAAAGACGATGGCCAGAGCTTATCCATGATGTTGCACAACAATGTAAGTCAATAAGTCATCGTTTAAGTCAAAGTATGATATACAGTACCATTCAAATGTTTGGACACACCTAAGCATTCCAGGGTTTTCTACATTGTAGAATAATAGTGAAGACATCAAAACAATGAAATAACCTATATAAACTCAGCAAAAAAAAAGAAACGTACTCTCACTGTCAACTGCGTTTATTTTCAGCATACTTAACACACCGCCCAAGACCATGACGGACCCTTCACTTCCAAATCGATCCCGCTAAAGAGTACAGGCCTCGGTGTAACGCTCATTCCTTCGACGATAAACGTGAATCTGACCATCAGTGAGACAAAACTGCGACTCGTCAATAAAGAGTACCTTTTGCCAGTCCTGTCTGGTCCAGCGACAGTGCGTTTGTGACCATAGGCGACGTTGTTGCCGGTGATGCCTTACAACAGGCCTACAAGCCCTCAGTCCAGCCTCTCTCAGCCTACAGTCTGAGCACTGATGGAGGGATTTTGCGTTCCTGGTGTAACTCAGGCAGTTGTTGTTGCCATCCTGCACCTGTCCTGCAGGTGTGATGTTCGGATGTACCGATCCTGTGCAGGTGTTGTTACACGTGGTCTGCCACTGCGAGGATGATCAGCTGTCTGTCCTGTCTCCCTGTAGCTCTGTCTTAGGTGTCTCACAGTACGGACATTGCAATTTATTGCCCTGGCCACATCTGCAGTCCTTCCAGAATGCCTAAGGCACGTTCACGCAGTTGAGCAAGGACGCTGGGCATCTTTCTTTTGGTGTTTTTCAGAGTCAGTAGAAAAGCTTCTTTAGTGTTATACGTTTTTATAACTGTGACCTTAATTGCCTACCATCTGTAAGCTGTTAGTATCTTAACTTCTTCAGCCTAGGGTCCTTTTTTCTCAATTTCCACCTGACTGATGTGCCCAAAGTAAACTGCCTGTTGCACAGGCCCTGAAGCCAGGATATGCATATACAGTTGAAGTCGGAGGTTTACATGCACCTTTGCCAAATACATTTAAACTGAGTTTTTCACAATTCCTGACATTTAATCCTAGTAAAAATTCCCTGTCTTAGGTCAGTTAGGATCACCACTTTATTTTAAGAATGTGAAGAAATGTCAGAATAATAGTAGAGAGAATGATTTATTTCAGCTTTTATTTCTTTCATCACATTCCCAGTGGGTCAGAAGTTTACATATACTCAATTCGTTTTTGGTAGCATTGTCTTTAAATTGTTTAACTTGGGTCAAACGTTTCGGGTAGCCTTCCACAAGCTTCCCATAATAAGTTGAGTGAATTTTGGCCCATTCCTCTTGACAGAGCTGGTGTAACTGAGTCAGGTTTGTAGGCCTCCTTGCTCGCACACGTTTTTTCAGTTCTGCCCACACATGTTCTATGGGATTGAGGTCAGGGCTTTGTCATCCGGTGAGGTTATGGAACTGAAACAACAGGAATTCGGTAAAACGGTGTTGAAACCTTCATACGAACCCCAGTAACAGGTAAACCTTCTGGGTAAACGCTGGTTCGAAATTGAAGGACTGACTACAGAACTCTACAACGAAGTTATATAGGTGTATTAAAAGGAAGAAGTACTACGGTAGATAAAACACTTCACGTGGTCAGGGAGCTGCAGCAAAGCACCCCCACAACATGATGCTGCCACCCCGTGCTTCACGGTTGGGATGATGTTCTTCGGCTTGCAATCCTCCCCATTTTTCCTCCAAACATAACGATGGTCATTCTGGCCAAAAAGTTATATTTTTGTTTCATCAGACCAGACGACATTTCTCCAAAAAGTACGATCTTTGTCCCTCTAGTAAAACTTGTTTTGTTCAACCAACCACCACCAACTACTTAGGGAGCAGTGGGGCGCTAGCGGGCCACTCCCGACACTACCCGGTGAAATGTGAGGCGCCAAATTCAAAATCCAAAAGTTGAATTATTAAACAGTGTTGCATAGTCATCAAAAGCGCTGATTCTTGGCAATATCACAGCATTATCAGATTTCAAAAAGGCTTTACGGCGAAAGTACAACATTTGATTGTTTGAGGATAGCCCCTCTCATATTTTATGCATTAGCATAAATCCATAACCAACACGGGTCTCATAAAACGCATAAAATCGCTAATATAAAATCCCTTACCTTTCGAAGAACTTCTGCTGAGGGCTTCCCAAGTGTCCAACGAAGACATCCAATGGTTCTTTTGTTAGAAAAAGTATTTTATTATATCCATAAATCTCTGTTTGGTTGGCGCGTTATGATCATAAAATCCACCGTTGAGTCGCCCCATTGAACCGTGAAGAGAACACGTTCAAATTATACCTGTACACTTTCTACAAACAAATCAAACATAATTTTTTATGTATCCTTAGGTATCCTTTTGTGTATATTTGCTGTAATATTTCAACCGGACGATAACGTGAACGATAGGAAAGAAAAATAAAGTGGTGCGCGTTCACAATCTCGCGCGCGTCAAACCTTGTTTACAAAAGTGGTCCTCTGACTACTTCTTCTTCCTATCTGTTTTGCTTACTCCTAGAATTCCCAGTCTTTGTATAGAGGCTGTTGACATCTAGTGGAAGCCATAGGTACTGCAGTCTCAGTCCTGGTTAAAATAAAAATGAATAGGCACAATGGAGAAGATGGTCATTTACAAAAAAAACTGCAAATCCGGATGGATTTTCCTCTGGTTTTCGCCTGCTATATCAGTTCTGTTATACTCACATACATTATTTTAACACTCTTAGAAACTTCAGAGTGTTTCCTATCCAATAGTACTAATGATGTGCATATCCTAGTTTCTGGGCCTGAGTGGCAGGCCTTTTACTTTGGGCACGCCAGACTCTCCAAAACCGACACCTCAGCTGCCGCTCCCTTGAATTTGGCGCCTTGCATTTCACCGGGTAGTGTCGGGAGTGGGGTGCTAGCGCCCCACTGCTCCCTAAGTAGTTCATCCTCAGGTATGTTCAATAGAAAAGCAAAATTAGCATACGCGTCCTCTTCATCTCGTGCACACAGACTGATTTCCAACTATGGGTTCCTGTATCAAAACTCAGAATTCTTCCTCTTGGGAACAAAGCCTGAAACCTTGAACAAAGACTTGACATCTAGTGGAAGCCATAGGAATTGCAATCTCTGAGCTGGATTTAACATTGTCCCTATACGTTCTAATGGAAGAGCATGGGATCTAAAAAAAGAAAAATTCAGGTTGGAAAAAAGTGTGGCAACTTCCTCTGAGGTTAAGTGTAGTATAGCACATTAGTTCCATGGTGTGCAGCTCCATCGCTACAGCTGCATCCAGTATCTCTGGAGGATAGAGAGGTCAACCAGCGAGCATCCCCTACTAGACTTCAGAGGGAGAAACACTGTGGGCTAAACACACACCAGGGACCCTGCTTTAGCCTTGAAGGCAGTTGCTCTTTTACTTTCTCTCCACTGGCTGTTCCACCGCCACCAGTTTGCCCTGAGGCTCTCACTGTCAACCTACCACCACCATCATCATCATCATCCTCTGTGTGATCTAACCCAACACAACTCCCTGGCAGGCACAAATGAAGCCATCACCATCAAGCACTTCTGTCTGGCCTGTGTGGCTTTGTAGAACAGAGCAGGGTAATGTGTGTGTGAGCATGGACCAGGTTGGCTGCTCTTCAGTCGACTGGCTCCCCTATGAGGCTTATGGTCAAATATCTTCTGAATCACTCTTATCCATGTCTCACCTCACAAATGGCTTTTTGCGTTATTCTAGTAAACAAAAATCAAGTAGGGAAAATACAGTATCTCGTATTGGTGCCAACCACTTAAAAAAAAATAATGCAGAAAACAAGCTTGGACTATTTCCCAGATTATGCCTCATCATCTAACTTTATTTATCTTTTGCAGTGATTGCAGGTAACTGACAAAATAAAGCAAACGCCAACATAAAGCATCTTAATAGGGAATTTGGGCCACCATGAGCCAGAACAGATTCAATGCCCATTGGCATAGATTCTACAAGTGTCTGGAACTATCGGAGGGAGGCGACACCATTTTTCCACAAGAAATTCCATAATTTGGTGTTTTGTTGAAGGTGGTGGAAAATGCTATCTCAGGCGCTGCTCGAGAATCTCCCATAAGGGTTCAATTAGGTTGATATCTGGTGACTGAGACGTCGATGGCATACGGTTTACATCAAACCATTCAGTGACCACTCGTGCCCTGTGGATGGAGGCATTGCCATGGTAGCCAAAATAATGGCCTGCCCAACATTTTTATGCATACCCTAAGAATTATGAGATGTTATTGCTTGATTAACTCAGGAACCACACCTGTGTGGAAGCACTTGCTTTCAATATACTTTGGATCCCTCTTTTACCCAAGTGTTTCCATTATTTTGTCAGTTACCTGTATATTTCTGGTGTGAAGGATCTATTAGTGGTAGAATTTAAAGAGGTAGAATCCATCTAAATGTTGGAAGAGTCAACCACAGGTGCCTCGAGGGGCCACTGGAGGCAGAGGACTCTCACCAATAAAGTGACACCTGAGATGTGAGTTGAAAATCGGAGCACACTTCCTCCAACTCTCGGAAATTAGAAAAGCGTCATAGCATAGTGCACGAGAGGCAAGAATTTAATGGGAGAAATGTACAAGTTGGTGGATAAGGTGAAGATGTGTGACCCCAGATTTATTTATATCTATTTCTGACCAAGATTGTGAAAAACCATCTAAAGAAATTATGGATAGTGTAAATGATTATATTCAGTTTGAGTTCACTGAGAAAATAGAAAATGTGTGATGAATAACAATTCATATAAGAAAACCATTCAATGTCAGCCCTACTCTTGATCGAGACCATGGATATTTTTGCAATGTTCTTGAAGATATTTTCATAAAATCCATCATATAAATTGGGGTCAAATTCTCTCTATAACATTGCATTAGAGGGCCATACAGCAGTGGAAACAATAACAAAGCCTTTCCCCACCACTGTTTTTGTAAAAAGCTGATTGATAGGGATGCAGAAATGTAATCACTCTCACATTCATAGACAGAACTATGGCTGCAAGGACTGACCACCCATGGTATCATAATTATAGTTTTTTTGGCTATACTTCGTTTACAAACATCGGAGTAAAACAATTGTATATTTTGTGTTCTGATGGGGTACGACAGTCAAACTTAGCTCATGAGACATTTCTAAATTAATGGGTACATATCATTCATTTATAAGTCAAAACAATTATGTAGCGACTGCTAATAGCCCCTTTAAAGAGAGTTTAAATATGATTGATGCCAATCGTATGTTTTAATGTTGAGCCAGAAAATGTACAACAGGTGTTTTGTCTCAGTGTCTCAGTGACTTGGACCAACTTCTAGTCCCTTGAGAAACCAAATGGCTATAGCAATCAATTAAATCATCAGATTAACACAAATCGTCTCAAGGGATGTTACAGCATAGTATTACGTAGTAAGATAAATGTACAGGAAATTAACCTGACTGATGATAATGTTAACATTTCCATGAACTGTGTCTCCA
Source organism: Hucho hucho (assembly GCA_003317085.1). Lineage (NCBI taxonomy): Eukaryota > Metazoa > Chordata > Actinopteri > Salmoniformes > Salmonidae > Hucho > Hucho hucho. Next base: position 570,102 of record QNTS01000591.1, read on the forward strand.
ATCACAACTGCTGTTACTGTAGCCATACACAAACCTGATTTACAATATCACCTCAACTTTCACACGTTTGACAGGCAACATCTGGAAAATGTCACTGCCAATATAACAGCTGGAAGGAGAGAATCTGCATTGCTTTGGGGTAACTTATTAAGCTGACGACGTGAGTGTGTGATTCCCACCATATGGGACATTTTCTTCAGAACATTCTCTCCAGCATTTAGAACCCCAAATGTAATTTAATCAGCAAATACTTGAATGCTTAATTATGTGTTCTGTGTGATCACAACTACTACATGTGTCAGAACAATTTAATAGGAAAAAGAGGAAAAAACATAACATAAAAAATAAGTCTGTCAATTTGAAAAATGTTCACCCGTGTGCATATTCCAGTAAACAATAGTATGGCAGTAAACAATGTAAGACAGGTCCTAATTATTCCTGTTGTATGTTTGGAGTCATCTGAATGTTAGCGGAAGTGTTCCCCCTTCTGACTCTCACTCCTTGGTGTGTTTGTCTAAACTATATTTGCATCAAGGTGACTGGGTTTATGTGAAGTTGACAATAATCCGTCTGGGATAGCTCATCTGTGGATTGTGTTGCCCTGTATATATTGGTCTTTGCATACTTTTGGTCAAAATTAGGAATTAATCAATATGGCCAAACAGTTAGCTACTAAACTATATCACTGAAAATACAGTTATGACAGTAATTATATTCTAGAACTGTTAAACTGTTATTCAAAGAGGATCATATTTTTCTATTTCAGCACATACAGTGAGGGAAAAAAGTATTTGATCCCCTGCTGATGCCCACTGACAAAGAAATGACCAGTCTATAATTTGAATGGTAGGTTTATTTGAACAGTGAGAGACAGAATAACAACAAAAAAATCCAGAAAAACACATGAAAAATGTTATAAATTGAATTGCATTTTAATGAGGGAAATAAGTATTTGACCCCCTCTCAATCAGAAAGATTTCTGGCTCCCAGGTGTCTTTTATACAGGTAACGAGCTGAGATTAGGAGCACACTCTTAAAGGGAGTGCTCCTAATCTCAGTTTGTTACCTTTATAAGGTAACAATCAATCAGATTCCAAACTCTCCACCATGGCCAAGACCAAAGAGCTCTCCAAGGATGTCAGGGACAAGATTGTAGACCTACACAAGGCTGGAATGGGCTACAAGACCATCGCCAAGCAGCTTGGTGAGAAGGTGACAACAGTTGGTGCGATTATTCGCAAATGGAAGAAACACAAAAGAACTGTCAATCTCCCTCGGCCTGGGGCTCCATACAAGATCTCACCCCGTGGAGTTGCAATGATCATGAGAACGGTGAGGAATCAGCCCAGAACTACACGGGAGGATCTTGTCAATGATCTCAAGGCAGCTGGGACCATAGTCACCAAGAAAACAATTGGTAACACACTANGCCGTGAAGGACTGAAATCCTGCAGCACCCGCAAGGTCCCCCTGCTCAAGAAAGCACATATACATGCCCGTCTGAAGTTTGCCAATGAACATCTGAATGATTCAGAGGACAACTGGTTGAAAGTGTTGTGGTCAGATGAGACCAAAATGGAGCTCTTTGGCATCAACTCAACTCGCCGTGTTTGGAAGAGGAGGAATGCTGTCTATGACCCCAAGAACACCATCCCCACCGTCAAACATGGAGGGGGAAACATTATGCTCTGGGGGTGTTTTTCTGCTAAGGGGACAGAACAACTTCACCGCATCAAAGGGACGATGGACGGGGCCATGTACCGTCAAATCTTGGGTGAGAACCTCCTTCCCTCAGCCAGGGCATTGAAAATGGGTCGTGGATTCCAGCATGACAATGACCCAAAACACACGGCCAAGGCAACAAAGGAGTGGCTCAAGAAGAAGCACATTAAGTGGCCTAGCCAGTCTCCAGACCTTAATCCCATAGAAAATCTGTGGAGGGAGCTGAAGGTTCGAGTTGCCAAAGTCAGCCTCGAAACCTTAATGACTTGGAGAAGATCTGCAAAGAGGAGTGGGACAAAATCCCTCCTGAGATGTGTGCAAACCTGGTGGCCAACTACAAGAAATGTCTGACCTCTGATTGCCAACAAGGGTTTTGCCACCAAGTACTAAGTCACGTTTTGCAGAGGGGTCAAATACTTATTTCCCTCATTAAAATGCAAATCAATTTATAACATTTTTCACATGCGTTTTTCTGGATTTTTTGTTTTGTTATTCTGTCTCTCACTGTTCAAATAAACCTACCATTAAAATTATAGACTGGTCATTTCTTTGTCAGTGGGCAAACGTACAAAATCAGCAGGGGATCAAATACTTTTTTCCCTCACTGTACAATGTAAAAGTGTAAATCGGTATAATCCACAGTCTGGCTTTCTGCTTGAATTTACAAATCATGTAATACCTCTGACAAGGAGGAGAACATTTGCTGAGCTACCTTGGGGTGGTGGGAGTAGGGAGTCTATCAGTATGGGTAGAGAAGTCTAAGGCTTCTTGAAATAGCTCTCTGGTGATATTGCCTCATTCCCTCTTGGCATAATCCAAGGCTTTATGCTGTGCAAAGGCACTGTAAATGGGCTACACATTGGGTTGAATAATTATTGATATACTCCCGAGTGGTGCAGCGGTCTAAGGCACTGTATCCCAGTGCAAGAGGCATCACTGCAGTCCCTGGTTCAAATCCAGGCTGTACCACATCTGGCTGTGATTGAGTCCCATAGGACGGTGCACAATTGGCCCAGCGTTGTCTGGGTTAGGCCATCACTGTATATAAGAATTTGTTCTTAACTGACTTTCCTAGTTAAATAAAAATATATATATTCTCACACTGCAGATACGTACATGCCTGATACTCTATAGCCCATGATGAAAATAATGAAATAACTGTCATGTTTTGCTGCTACTGTGAAAATAGAGATATAAATGAGGCAGTACAGTATGTTCTGTATATAGGTACATTGATATATTGTAGAGTGGGCTAATGTACTGTCAATGTTTTGTGTTTTGAAAGACAGTGTCTTACACTAGCAGTGGTAGTCTACACTGGCTGGGGGTTAAGAAGAAAGGCACTGAGTAGGGGTTCGATGACATCATGACGGTCTTGCCTTTTAGTTGTTTCTGACACCAACTATGGGGTAGCAAGACAAAATGACTTGCCCATCAGTGGAATAAGGGCCTCAGAGGGCCATGGTTTTGCACAGCAGGAGATCTAGTCCTTTGGACCCCTTCCCCCTGAGAACCTGGCTGTTGTGCCTCACCAGGAAGTGGGGTGTGGGGGAGGGAGGGCTGCCATGTGCTTCTGGAGCCTGGATCTCTTCTGCTCCACTGACACCCTTCGTCTGCATCACAAATGGCATCCAATTTCTTATGTAGTGCACTACTTTTAACCAGGGCCCAAAGGGCACTATATAGGGAATAGGGTGCCATTTGGGACACAGCCTCAGTCTTTGGTCCTCTCAGGGTGAACCCTGTTTGTGTTGGGTTGCTATGGAGGAATGCTACTACTGTAGTGGAGGTGAATGGATGCCAGGGGCTGTGGCTGAACACAGACCAGCTTTCCTGTGTGAATTTTTTGAAAGGCACATGAAAGTATGTATAGAAAAGCTGTGATTAAAATGATGACATGCACCTCTTGGAAAAAAAGAGCCAGCGTGGGGAGGAATGGGAAAATAGGCTTTGATCTTCCAGAGTCAGTTGTGATGCCCCCTGTTCTTCTTTGCTGGCTCTTTCTCTTATTTATAACAAGTTAAGATCTCCAGAAATAACACGCAGAGCAGTTAGAGCCAACATTGAGGGAAACTTTTTGTTGGGGGAGAGTGGTGCCATCCAGGGAGTGCTAATAAGCAGACTGTTGACAACCTGTCCAGCATGGTGAGACAGAACCTCACCCTCACACTGCATTACCCCACCATCAACAGATGCCTGTTAAGCTCCAAATTCTCCATATTTATTCCAGGGGCTGTGTTTAATTCTGGAGCAGAACAGAGGGGCCTGCCAGCCCAGACATGCAGACGGTGGAGGAAGAAGAAGAGGTGCTGGAGTCCATCTCTCTTTCTGCTGCCTGTAAATCCAGACAGAGACAATGGTGTGGAGGCTGGGGCTGGGCTGGTCGGCTGCTGCTGCTGCTTTTGCTAGAAGAGTTTTGAAGTACTGATGTGCAGGCCGGCCCCATGCGTGCGAGAATCTGTGTCACTCCTAATCGCAGACGCAGACACACACACACACACACACACACGAGGAGTGAGGAACAAGGAGAGATTCACCCCCATAGCTGGCTGTCAGCGTTGTCTGTTTGAGTGGAAAAACTGCTGTGCTATGCTCATCGTGACCCTCAGTGCATTGGACGGGAGGGATCTTACAGAGAAGTGTAGAGACATTTATCTTCTTCTGAGGAAATCTGAGTTTTTTTGAGACACGAGAATGGATACTCAGTTTGCCAGGAATTTCTAGACCTACAAAAACATGAGCGATAGAGAGAGGGAAATGTTGGGAACATTCAGGAAAAGAGGGACGACAGCAGCTGGTAGCTCATGAAAAATGGAGTAGGCACAGATGGTTCATAATTGCTGCATTAAAAAGCATTGTAAAGAATTTATGTCAATTCTATTATTCTCTCCACATACTAAGAAGTGTTTAGGACAGGCCAGCAGCACATACAATATGTGATTTCTTACACAGTAGATGGCAGGACCTGAAGTCATACATGTCCTAACTGATTTAGGTTCCCTACAGAGCTGTATGGATTGAATGTCCTTATTACCACCTCAGCTGAACATAGGTAACATCTGAACAAAAACTAAACAAATCGCTGGACCAAGAGTGTGTAAATACACAAACTAGCATATACTATAAATAACCAAAGAGATTATAGATACTATAACATTTATTATTTATACATCAATGCTGGGCGGATGAACTTTAAACACACACGTTTCTGGGGTGGGAATAAACAAGAGTTGCACTCATGTTGCAAACATGCACACCTATAGTGTGGTGCTTGTGGAAAACAAAAAGCAAGCAGCAGACCCCTCTCCTCACAACGCATGACCTGTCCAGACTCACACTGCCATTATTCTGTGCAGTAACAGTTCGCCTGAGGGGGTGAGCTGCCTAAGAGGCAGCATTCAAGCAGAGAAAGAGAGGGCTGGTGTATCTCTCATGATTTAAACACTATGGATGGATGGATGGAGGAAGGCAGGGAGGCAGGACATGGGAGGGAGGACAAGGGCGTGAGAAGGAGTAAAAAGCACTGATCTCCATAGAGCGAGGAGAGGCTGAGTTGGGAGGAACACCCAGAGGGACCCGTTCTGATGCCTGGCTCCAGTGGAGAGGAGATGAGAGGAAAAGAGAGAGGTGTGGAGGAGGGAGGGAGAATCTAAACAGATAAGAACTCACTATGTGTTCCGACTTGCGCATTAATGGTCTCATTTCAGTAGATTTCTTCTCATTGAAGGAGGTTCATCAGAGAGAAGACTTCCCTTGGGGCCAGGATTTGCTGTAGATGGAGAGGAGGGATACTCCTGTCTGCTCTCAAGACAAGCCCATGCACTATTTTTTAGTATGGATGGTTGGTCAAGCTCCTTCTCCCCCATGTTATTGAGCCACTAGAATGCTATCAGTGGAAAATGTAATCAGACTGACCTGATGTTATTATTATACACAATGTACTTTGCAATATAAACTGAAATAGTTAGTTAGTCACCTTAACGTTTCTTCACTCCACCACTACCTCTGACCCGTCCCACAGCAGTAAGGGACAAGGGGTCCCTTAGTCAGATTCCCTGATTAAAAGAGGTGGAACTGGGCCGCTCTCCAATGTGACCCGCTCACTTAAATCACTAATGAGCCCTGGCTGACATTCAATGAATAATGAATAATAATGTTCTTAAAGGTGCACTCTCTCCTCCTCAATGAGGCACCTTTATGTGCTCATGGCCTTTCATGGGATTGAGTAGAGAAGGCACACAGGGCACAGTGCCACATGTAATGCCACCTCGTCCCTGGGATGGCTCCATGGATTACACTCTTAATTATAATCAGGCTTTTCCCAGGACGCTCTCAGAGTAGGACCGCTGCTAAGGAACCCCTCACACCCATTCCTAACGGCTCTGGCAGGTCAGGGCTTTGAGCAGCATGCTCTCTGTTGAGCCCTGAACCAGGGTGCGTCATAAGTATTACTGGCTTGGCCAATAGATAATGCAGCAGGAAACCAGTGGAATCCTCATTAACAACATCCACCTTCGCCCCTATTCCCCCTCCACCCACCTACTCTGCCACCCCTCCCCTCCACCTACCTCCTCTCCCCTCCTGCTCCTCCCCCTCGACCCACTACCTCCTCTCCCTCCTCCACCCACCAAATCTCCCTCCTCCTGAAATGTTGAGTAAATTAAGCAGAATCTGGTTTAAATTCAATTAAAGGGGTAAAGTGCATGTTAATGAATTCCTAAATCATTAGTTGCCCAGCAGGGTGTGACTGAGTCATGATAGAGAGGAGAAGAGAGAGGCAGCAGTACCGCCAGCAGTGTCAAACCCAGTTCCAGTATCCCAGAGGAGCCCCTCGCAGCACACAACTCATTTGCCAAGTGTCCTGTATTAATGTTTACATTAGAACACAACATCTATCATCACAGTGCCACACACACACACACACCTGTAACACTCCCAGTGCACTAATGTGTGTGTTTGTGTGTGTGTGTGTGCACAGATCACTGTGCTCATATCTGTGAGGCGTAAATATGAACACAGGTCAGGTGCAGTGAAAAAGCAGGTCAATGTGATGACCTGGAATCCAGGACTCTCTGTAAAACAGTGGCAATTGTTACTGAGTGAACTATGCTTGCTAAATAAATAAATACATATTTGATCTAATGAGTTATCCCCTAGTGGTTTAAATGGCACCCAGTTCACCCTCTGTCAGAAGGAGTGTGTGTAGAGTAGAGTTTAAGAGTGAGAATAGAGGAGTTGTTCTGATGATTCTGATGGTCAAAACAGTTCTTGGGTCAGTCATGTGGACAGCTGTTGCATCTGGCTTGCTGCCATTCCGAAGATAACAGATGTTACCCAATCCCTTTTTTAATGCAGCTGACTGGGGAGAGGGACTGAAGCTGAGGAGGCTGAGCTACATGTGTTCGTTAAACCCTCTAGAGTCGATTGACGCACTGGTGCCTGAATATCTATTTTGCATTGGATGCGTCTCAATCCACCGCATCCGCATATGTCGCACTTGCGCATCTGCGGTGAAAGGTGTCAGAGCTAGAGTTGTGTTTGTCAGACCATGAGACATCCCGAAAATCTGTCTTCTCACGAAAACGTATGTAGCGTCCGATTTGACCTACAAGCTATTATGAGGGGAGTGTCTCACGAACACGAACACAAGACTCGTCTGAAAGTACATTTTTATGGAAGTATGAAGATAGTTTGTTTGTGCCTACCCAAAAAAAGGGTTAAATATGTGTAAAGCTAGTAAAGCCCAAATTAAATATTTGATCAAATATTTTTTTTATACCTAAAGGGGTCCTAATATTCAAAATCAAATAGCTAACTGATCCGTAGTATGACCAATGCATGAGAAGGTAATAGGTATATGGTTGGATAGTGTAAACAAGGGAGAGTTTTGTTTTCCTCCCACATCAGCCCAATCTAACACCAAACCTAGTGGCACCTAAGGAAGGAGGGGGGAAAATGAAGGGGAAGGATGGCTTCCAGACCTGTTTTTTGATTAAGATGCAATTATGCCCCCCTTTGACAGATCCTGAACGTAAAGTACACCAGCAGGCCTAGATTGATGGGGAGATAAGCAGAGGCTGGGGCGAGAACCAAACAACAACAGCAGCCACACTACTAATGGCCAACTCTTAGAGGTGCAGATCATATCCCTCAAGTCACATGACACATGGTTGATGAATGTATGCCAACAGCTCAGATTTCACAGTTTTATTAATCTCTCTAGAGTAGTCTACTCTGGGAAAGTTAGTATCAATATGCTCACTGATATACAGTGGTTTATTTTTGCTCATCAATAAAGTTCACCAATATCCTCCTCCGTTTAACAGTTCCAACCATCTAAGGGGCCCTAGCTGCCATTAATCTCATTTATCAGTTTACAAAACAAAGAATGTCAATAACCAAACCAACCATAACACAAACTCAAGAACCAAGAACCAAAATGCATCCAGGATACATATCCAAATCCAAACTCAAAACCCAAAACCCTGAACTCCAGTAAGAACTGAAAACAGATGCAGGACAGAAACAAACACAAGCCCAGAAACCCACCCTGGGGATATGTTGTTGCATCTCAAATGGCATCCTATTCCCTTCCTAGTGCACTACTTCTGACCAGGGCACATTGCGCTGGTCAAAAATAGTGCACTATAAAGGGAATAGGGTGCCATTTGGGATGCATTATATCTTCCTCCCTCCATGTCCTTCCCTGCCAAGTATTTCCAACAGTGGTCATATTAATCACACATACAGAACAGATAGGAGACTAATTACCCTATTGGAGTGAAAAATGAGCATGCCCACAATCCCTCTGCCATTCGCTAAGGACATGCTGTAAACATTATGTTTTATTTTCCCAAGCAGAAAAATTATGATTAAAGATATACATTTTAATTATGTTCCAATTAGTCTACAGTACACATAGGGGGGCATCCCAAATGGCACCCTATACTCTAGTGCACTACTTTTGACCAGAGCCTTATGGGCCCAGGTCTAAAGTAGTGCACTAAATAAGGAACAGGGTGCCATTTGGGATGCAGCCATAATGTTGTTTACATTATGTGAATGTACAGTACAGAAGTAAAACACCAGTTGGCTTTCTTCCTTTTCTCTCTTCCCATCAAATCCACTGGACCCTTAGCATCTGTTCGCTATCTCTCCTAGCATCGAGCCTCCATTGTTTTCCTTGTTTAGCACAACTGTTTCAGGATGCGCTAGCCAGCCTACATCATTACCCACATCACATTTATAGGCGGCATGGCGATCATTTCTGTGAGAAATGCCTCCTCAGTCACTTAGCAGACAATATGCTGCTACAGGTTCACTATGTCTCTGGTACGTCTGAGGGGATGCAGAGCTGAGTGTGGAATAATAAAACAGGCTTCAAAAGATCGACAAGTGAGGGATAATAGAGCCTTTGGGTGCAGCATCTATCTAGAGCAGCCCCCCATCCCTCCATCCCCTCTCTCTTCACTCCATTCCCGTCAATCACAGACCCTAGGGATCCCAACACACTAGATAAACACTGACATATTACTTTGTTGAATAAAAATGACATACACACGTCTAACGCAGCAGATTCCAGACAGGCTGCGATTCGAATTCAAATGTGTCTCTCTATTTCCACTTCTTCTCTCTACAATTTTACTTCATGGCTCCTAATACACTTCCAAATGGGTAGGTGTGAGTAATGAGCTGTGCGCTGGATTTTATGTCAACAAGGAACATTTGGAGAGAAGAGAAGAAGGCAAGCATACAATCAAGGAGAAAAGCTGGAACGTGGAGGCGTAATATCAACTTAAATGACCTGAAGGAAGGCATGATAAGAAGAGAACACGTAACATTGTGACCTTAAACAAGACCTAGCGGGAAATTCACTTTTGTTTTCATTGTTCGATCTGTGTTTATGTTACAGACACAAAAGCAATCCAAGACATAAGCTTTTTTGTGTTAATCTAATGTACGTAACGTAATGGTACTGTATGTTATTTTCTTGAGACAAACACGGCCCGCTCATTCAGGCAGTTGGTCTGCATATGAAATACACTAGATGATTTTAACACTCTCAGAGGATAATCAAATGGGAATTCTATTGGGGTCGGGCATCAGACCACTCGACATAACCGCTCACCAGCCATTGTAGAACCATTGCTTTGCTACTAAACGACAGCGATGTGATGGTTCGTTCTTAATCCGCCATTAATAGTCCAGCCAGGCAGTGTGGTGGTGTGGCCAGTGGTATCACTCTGGACATTTCTTGTCATGTGTGCTGTATTTCAATGGCTCTTAGTGACACACACACACAAACATGTATGCACGTGCGCACACACACACAAACATGCATGCACATGCACACGCACACACAAACATGCACACACATGCCCGGCTGCCCGAGCACAGTCACACACACGCACTCAGTGGAGGTGGCCAGTGGGGTCCAGTGAGATTTATGCTTACACAAGTTCTTTCCACCCAGCACTGTAAACACGGCCCTACTCTGCCTGGCTACTGCCACCACACAGCTATTATGTTCGTTCAGGAGCTGGAGAAGACAGTGTGTGAAAGCTTGAACCTACCGTGTCAGCCACCAAGGTCAGAGACAGACATTTAACCACCTAGCCTTTATAAAGGGAGAGTTTTTCCTTCTGCCTGTATTCTTTCAAACAACGCCATCACAAATCTATTTAACTTAGTATCTGTCTGAGAGGAGACCTATTCCGCAACATCATCGTTTAAATGAGTAGTGCTTCCTCTCTGTGCTGATATTCAAGTGTTTATAGACACACGAGAGAGAATAGACAGTTGTGTGCAAGTCATGGCCAATACGGTAATTTGTCACAAGTCCAGGTATTCCCAGTGTACAGACATGTGACTTTGTGTTCTGTACTTTGAGTGCTTGAGTGCTCAGATAGGTCTTTGTGTCTCTGCATTGAGTATATGGAGTATTTGAGTGCTAAGATATGTGGTTGGTTCTTCCTCATGTAGTATTAATAAGCTGTGTGAGATGTTCCTCTGGACTTGGCTCTGGTTCAGTTCTGTCTCTGAGGTCATAACAGAAGAACCTGCTGGTTCAACTACAGTCAGAGCTCAGAGCTGCCTCTAAATTAATCACCAAATGGTTCCTCTCTTTCTCTATCTCCATCTCGCTATCTCTATTTCAATCTCAATCTCTTTCTCTATCTCTCTACCTCCCCCTTCATTTGTCTCTCTACCTACTCATTTTTCTAACTTCCGCTCTCTCTTTCATTCTCTCTATATATCTACCTCTCCCTGTACCGCTCCCTCTTCTATTCCCTCCCTTTGTATCTATGGCATGTGGAGATTTTTTTATAGCTTCCTATTCATTATAACTCTCTTATAAATGTATAAATGTTACATAAGTCATGATACCCAACTTGGAGTAAGTATCAATAATTAAACAGTGGAAATACATGGTTTTCAGAAATCACACAATAAAACATTGTCTGGGTGACATCAGACCCTGTATTAAACTTTCATCTGTTATAGGAGGAAGTGTATCTCAGAGCGCTGTAGCATTATGCTTTTAATATTTAATCCTATTAATATTTCATGTGTTTTCCTTATTCATGAGGCCGAGTATAACTGACTGAATTTCCATAATATTGAAATGATGTCGAAATAAAGAGACGTTGCCATTTGCCATAATGTATGATTCTGCCCGGTGACGCCAACACTGTGTTTACAATCTGCACGTTCATTAATCCATGTGTTTTCTCATTATACTGTGGACGCTTGATTCGCATGACTCTCCGCTATAAAGAATAATTAATTATGGCCTAGCTGCACTCCATCATGGTACCGAAGCAGCCGTAAATTTAAATACACTGATAAGATCGTGGTTGGAGCACGCACAGACATACCTGTAAGTGATCAGTAGTTTATACACAAACATGCCAGTCCTAAAGCAAACAGGCATCGGAGAGCTGACAAGAAAACAAATGTGCTCCTTATATCCCACCTTGATGGATGAGCATTAGAGGAAGCTGACGCTTTCCCCATCAGGAAAAATATCATAACCACCTTGATTTAGAGTCAGCTAATCTACACTGTCTTGTTTTCAGCAGGTTCCGGCTCGCAGAAATGTGCTAACAAATATTCACGCCTCGGAAAGAGAGAGAGAGAGAGGATGAAGGAGAGAAAGCAAGAAGGAGAGAACAAGTGAGGGGGAGTGAGAAGGAAAATCCATTATACTGATGTCACCTCATTGCATCACGTTGTTGTGAATTACACAATTCGGATCTAAGTGTCCAAACAGAAACTCTCATCTCCTCCTTTCCTCTACCTCCCTCCTCCTCTCCTCCCCTCATCACCTCTCTTTCCCACCCATCTCCTCTCCCTTCCCTCCTCGCCTCTCCTCTCATCCCCTCCTCTCCTTTCCTATCATCTTCTCTCACCTAGCCTTCTCTCCCTCACCATCTCCCTCTCCCCCTCTCCTCTCCTGTCTGGTACGTATCAGCATCAATCAGGCAGGCTGGGGGCCTTGCAGACCCAGATTAATGGGATTCTAGTAGGCTCCAGTCCTCTCTGCCTCTCTGCTCCGCCCCGAGCCTGCTTGCATTATTACCTCACCTAGTCAAGCAAAACCACACAGTTTCTTTCTTTCATTCTCTATCTTCTCTTTTATTTTCCCCCTACCTCTTTCTGTCCCACTCTCTACATCCCTCTCCCCCTCTCTTGGTCTTGTCTTCCTCTCTATTTCTATCTCTGTGAGGAGAGAATCACACATGCTGTGTGAGTTAAAGTGAGCCACATACTGTTCATACTGTTCAGCCATGCAAACACAGCAACTGGCTTCCTCTCACATTAAAACCCAAACACAGTGACTGGCTTCCTCTCACATTAAAACCCAAACACAGCGACTGGCTTCCTCTCACATTAAAGCCCAAACACAGTGACTGGCTTCCTCTCACATTAAAACCTGAACACAGCGACTGGCTTCCTCTCACATTAAAACCCAAATTATTGTGAATAATTTATGTCAGTCACACTAAGCCATGGCATCTGTTTGCTCTGTTCGTGATGACCCGTTGATGAACTGTGTGTGCATCACACTATATGCAGCACATAATTTCATTTTAATAATAATATCCTGCCATGTCTGTTTCTGGGGTGTTTTTATCAGCCCAGTTCAAAAATAGGGGCAGGCAGGCACATTGTCAGTGTAAGGGCTCATGCCTAGCTAGCGCTTCCTTCTTCTCACCATTAATAACCATATAATGAAGATGTCACAACAGACCCACTGGTTCTAGAGGAACCTGTCAATGGGACTGCTTTTCATAGCATAGTGTTTTTTCACTGGTACTCTTGATGCAACACACACACACACAGTACACGTGTCCTCATACATCTACACACACACAGTGCAAATGCGTACACACTCATACACACATACAAACCTTCACACGTTTCAAATATTTATGTACACAGACAAGCACACACACATCATCGCACCTCAGTAAATTCCCTACCTGTCCCTGACGGGGGACTAGGCTGTCATGGCTGTAGCAGTGGGTAACCTAAAGGAGGATAATACTGAGATTGAGTCTTTATGAACAGCCCAGGAGGAAACACAGAGACTTCATTACAAATTAGACAATTGCTCTAAATACCTCCTTCAGATTCTCTCTTCTGATGCTGTAGCTCACTATACACACAAGTTCATATGCTGTGCTCTTGACAAGCTCTGAGAATCCTCTGTCTCAGTGGTCACAGAAAGAATACAAAACATATACATTATTTCCTGTTAATTTAGTGGATAGTACTGTACATCAGAGGGATGGTCAAAAATAATGAACAAACTCAAAAGTACATGGTAGACCAGAACCCTGTCAACGAGTTATGAGTAAAGTCATAAACTATCTACAATAATAGACAAAATTAAAATGAACAGCTGTTATCAACCTGTATACATGTGTACTGTACATGTAATGCATGTTTACTGTAGTTGAAAATATGACCAACTTTAAATGTAAATGTCTTTGATGTTTACAAACGTGTTGCATAGATTGAAAACAGTTGTATAATCCTACTATACTGTGTGATATGATGCTCTTGAGCCCCAGCTCTCTGGCTTGTCTTTGATGTTAGTTTGAGTGACAACCCCTCAAATGTACACTGGTGTGGGGAGAGCAGCTCAATTCCCTGCCCTCTCAGCTTTAGAAGAAGAAAGAGGGAGAGGGATGTCTTGTTGTCTGCTGTGTTCTGATGGGACTGAAGTAGTGTAGAGGGAGGAACAGTCCCCTTAGGTCTGGGAGACCTGCAGTATGAGAGATGAGGGATAAGGGAAGGAGTAGGATGTGGGATGGGTAGAGGGGAGAGGAGGCAGACAGGTTCCAAGGAAAGCTGTGGTTGGATGTTGCACATTCCATTCTAGAGGAGGCGCATCCAGGGAGGAAGAGGAGGTTGGTATTCCCTGCTAATAAATTGAGGATGACTTTGGACATGAAATAATATCAACCTATTGGTTTAATTAAAAATATGTTTTCTTAAAACAATGGTCATCATTCTTCCTTACGTTTCAAGACACCCGTTGCCACTGCTTCAATCAGCCCAGATTATGTGAGTGGGATCTGATGCAACTACTGAGATATTACCTTTTATCTGTCTGGAGCAGGCCCTGGTCTTTCTACTGGTCTCTCTCCTGATCTCCCTCCTGCAACTGTGTTATCTTGTTGACACAACCAGCAGACCCTGACAGAACCTGCATTGGAAAGGCTTATTATACATTAGTGCTGTGTAGCTCTCCAGCACCCCCGCAATATACAAGAGGTCAGTCTCTCTCTCTTTCTCTCCTTCTCTCCTTCCTCTCTCTCTCTCTCTCTCTCTCTCTCTCTCTCTCTCTCTCTCTCTCTCGCCATCCTTCGTTCTCTATTTTACTCTCTTTCTTTCCTTCTTTCTCTCCCTCTTAAACTCTCTCTTCATTCTCTCTTCTTTCTATCACACATGCCCACGCACACACAAAACACACAAACAGTTTGAGTGAGGGACCTATCACCCCATAAATCCAATACAAGTGTCACAGAATCACAGTGATGGAGATAAATTTACACCTTAGAGGTTCTCTCTAAATTGAATCCAGAACACATCTCAAGTTAACATATTGCAGAGAGAGAGAGAGAGTTTCCCACCATTCCTTGCGGAATAAGCTTTGCTGCAATACAGATATAACATCTTGATTCTATGGTAGACTGATAACATCTGCACTGTTGAAAATCTATAGATAACTTTGACACTTTTCAGAGATGTATCTCTTTTAAGATTAGGAAACATTTTTGCTTCAGTGAGCAGTTATAGAGAGGAGGGATAATCTGTTCACTTATCAAATTCACATCATGGAGCCTCCTGTCACCTTGTCTTATTCTCTCACTGGTCCATGTCCATATGACAAAATAAGTGAAGATAATCCACATTGACTTCCCGCTACGCTTGATGTTCTAAGGCCATACACTGGCTGCCTGCTTCCATTTCTGTCACTATCCACTGTCTGCTTTTTGGAATCATATTTCTTTTAGAATCTGTGAGGTATTTTGACTCAGATGTGACCTGCGCTAAATGAAATGGAGCGACTTACAAACACACAAATAATCAATTAATTACTCTGTCCTTTTTTCACATTTGTGTTCAGTGTTGATATATATTCATTACAATACTAGTTTACACACATTACATATTTGCATGAATACAGAGCTTAGAGTAAACACACAGAACATTTGCGGGTCTGAACATCATGCAGGTTGCTTATCATTAATTCTGTAATATAAATGCTGAATATGTGAGGTGACAGGTGAGAATATTACAAATTTACAGTCTGGATTTCAGTTCCACTCCCAAATATTGTTATTCTCACCTTCCACAGATGTACATAATTTGGAGGGTTGGAAATTTCTCATCATACAGTCAGTGTTGGGGAGTAGTGAACTACAGCTCAACTAGTAATTTAACTACATTTTGCAGTAGTTTGGTGGTATTGAACTAAATTCATATCTACAGTAGATAGTGTTTACAGTAGTTAATAACTTTTTTGCCATGTAACGATGTAGCTAACTACTGGAACCACACAGTATTTTTTGTTTAAAAATAAAATAAAATATGGGTGAAGTAGGCAAGCATTTTCTTTATTTTTCGGAATCAGACCTCCCTAATTCTCACCTGAAACATTGTTTTGTGTTTAAATTACACATTCTGTTACCATTTAAAGCCAACGTGATTTGTTCTTGCAGTCTAAAACATTTCAGATTTTCTTATGATACTTTTTCACAAAGTAGTTTGAATGTAGTGAACTACTTTTCAAAGTAACTCGTTAAATAAACTATAATATTATTATTATTAATATTATTAAGGGTAGTTTTAGTGTAGCTTCACTTCTTCCAGTGTCAGCTTATAGGGAGCTTGGAAACTATATTTTCAGAGTAGCTACCCCAACACTTTATACAGTAATTCTTCTAGTGCATGACTGTAGCACTTTTTTAACCGTATTTGGCTTTTCTCTCAAATCTACCCACACGTGTGTCTTACACCTTTTATTCTGTTTGATCAGTCTCCATATGTATGATATGAGAGAGACCAATGAAGACCACAGTTGTTCTTTTCTCATCTACAGACTAGTATTTACAGTATGTACCATACAGTATATGAGAGAATGAAGACAGCAGCTTCTCTCTATCTAGTCATCATACTGTACACTATATGACCCAAAGTAATATATGGCTCTGATATAACCCTTCTGCGGCTCCAAAGGCTATTACTAACCTCTTCTGTATTCTCCACCATGTCTCAGCACACCAAACCATTGATGTCCCTGAGGGTCTCCTTCCAGAGGGACATCAGATTCAACATACTCACTTTTTCTGAGACTTGGCTTTCCTCCGACATCCAAACAGTTTCTATACAACCAGCAGGTTTTACAGTTCATCGAGTGGATAGGAAGAGGGCTCTCTCTGGCGAGAACAAAGGCGGAGGGCTCCGCGTTATGACCAATAACAAGTGGTGTGATGGGGGAAATGTACAGGAACTTGCAAGCTTCTAGACTACCGACTAGGAATAGTTGGTCTTCAAATCTTGCTCTTTTTACCTTCCGAGAGAGTTCTTAGGGATTATCGCCATGGCTGTGCACATGCGCCCCAAGCCGACACCAAAAATGCTCTCAAAGATCTTCATTGGACCCTGAACAAACTGGAGCCCAAGTACCAGGAGGCAGCGTTCGTTGTCGCAGGGGACAATTTGAGAAACGTGCTCCTGAATAACTATCAACACATTGACTCTCCAACTCATGCAGATTCTATGCTGGACCATTGTTACACACCATCACTCGTGCTCCTTTCGGCAAATCTGACCATGACTCTATTTTGCTCCTTCTCACCTACAAAGATTCAAGAGGGAAGTTCCATGATCAGGTTTGTAAAACACTAGTCTGACCAATCAGAATCCATGCTCCAAGACTTTGGATCACGTGGACTTGAATATGGGGGGTAGCATCAATGAATACACTGACTCAATCACCGGATTCATAAAAAAAATGCATAGATGATGTCTTTCAAAAACTGATGAATTGATGGCAGCCTTGTCATGAAACTGAAGGAGAGATTTGATGCTTATAAACACAGCAAGGTGACCAGGGACAATAGTATGGTTAAACAGTACAAATACGACCTACGCAGATCGATCAAGATGGCGATAGTATAGGAACAAGTATAGGAACAAAGTGGAGGAGCAATTCAGTGGGTCAGATACGAGGCGTATGTGGTAGGGGCTTCAAGCGATTAAGGATTACAAAAATAAAGCCAGTCACGTCGTAGGCACCAATGCCGCCCTACCGGACAAGCTAAACACCTTTTTCTCACGCTTCAAGCAAAACGACTCTGGAGAGCCCCTGGGGCAATGAGAGCTACGTGCTTACGGTATCCACACAGAACGAAAATGTCCTTCATACGTGTTAACCCTCGCAAGGCTGCCAGCCCAGACGGCATCCCTAGGTGCGCCTTCAGAGCATGTGTAGACCAGCTAGCTGTTGTGTTTTATGACATTTTTTCAATCTCTCTCTAGCTCAGGACGCTATCCCCACCTTCTTCAAGATGTCCACTATAATCTGAATATCCAATAAAGGGAAAGTAACTGAACTGAATGACTGCCAACCTGTAGCTTTCACTTCCGTCATCATGAAGTGCTTCGAGAGTCTAGTCAAAGACCACATCACCTCCTCCCTCCCCAACACACCTGACACTCTCAAAATCGTCTACCGACCCAACAAATCCACGGACGACTCAATCGCCATTGCTCTCTGCCCTCACCCACCTAGACAATGCATATTTAAAGATGTTGTTAATCAACTACAGCTCAACCTTCAATACCATAGTGCCTTTTAAGCTCACCACAAAGCTCACGGCCCTGGGACTGAACTCCTCCTTATGCAACTGGGTCCTGGACTTCCTGACGGGCCACCCCCAGGTGGTGAAGGTAGACAACATTACCTCCTCCACTCTGATCCTCAACACAAGTGTCCCATAAGGATGTGTCCTCAGTCCCCTCCTGTACTCCCTGTATACACACGACTGTGTGAATAACCACCACTACTTCCTACCCCCCCCCCCAAATCGAATCAAATTCGAATCAGTTGCATTTTAAGTTGAGGTCCATAGGGACTCCTCAAGCTTTATCTTTTTGCTGCTGTTCAACACTGACTTGTTGTGCAGGCATCAGCAGAGGCTACGGGGTTAAATCCACGTCCACGTGATGTTTGTATCTGCAAGTTTGTGAATGCATCTGCTTGTTGGTGAGTACGTGTGGAAGGGAGAGAGAGATGAAGCACATGCACGGATGTGTGTGTGTTTGTGTTGAAGGGGAGCGAGGGGGTCTGAATGTGTATGCTTGTGTGTGTGGGTACCCTTTGATCTCAAAGCTGAGCTGAGCGAGGCCAGAGCCTGACTCTCATCCTTCCTTCACACACACAAGCACACATGCACAAACTCACATACACACACACACACACTCTGAGTCGTCTACTGACAGAACAGTTTTCAAAGCCCCTTCTATAATTGGCCTTGCAGCACCCTGGCCGTCTTTCACATCTGGCCATACAAAACATACAGGTCAGATCTTAGTTAATAGGCCAACTGTCACTGTGGACTCTGTGTCTGGCTTCCGTACAAAAAGGCTCCAGAGAGCTGAGTTGTTAAGTCTAATCATTTTTTAATGAAAGAGAGTTGCTGTTTGTTCTGGTTTTGTTCCTTCAGAGACAAACTGTTTTGCCCTTCCCACTGTGCGACTGGCTGCTCTCATGTTCACATGTAGCCGGCACAAAGACTGACAAAAGAAATAGTCTTTGGATTTGGATTCAGCCTCACAAATAGAAAGAACACCAATGCGAGAATCATAATTACCTGTTCTATACTAAATTATTTATTTAATTAGGTGCTGATTGCTGCCCTAGCTTGCACAATGTTCAGCTGGAGACTTAATAACACAAATCAGTAGGAACATTCTATCTGCCACTGCAAATAGCCCAAGTATGATCTGCCAGAATTGACTTATATAAAACTTATATAAAACTCTAAGTGAAAATTAAAAATGAATTGCAGGAGAACAATCATTTTCATGTATTAAATGATCATTTATTACTCAGGCTTTCTTGTTTTCAAAGTGGTGAGGGGGGGGAAAAGTGGTCTTCCATGTCACTTGCTTAGGCCTACATAAAAAATACATTGTTCCCCAGGCGCCGATGATGTGGATGTCGATTAAGACAGCCCCCAGCATCGCTCTGATTCAGATGGGTTAGGTTATTTTTTTATTTAACTAGGCAAGTCAGTTAAGAACAAATTCTTATTTTCAATGACTGCCTAGGAACAGTGGATTAACTGCCTTGTTCAGGGGCAAAAAGACAGATTGTTACCTTGTCAGCTTGGGGATTTGATATTGCAACCTTTCAGTTACTAGTCCAACACTAACCGCAAGGCTACCTGCAGCCCCAGTTTAACCCAACCCCTCTGACACATTTCAGTTGAATGCATTCAGTTGTACAACTGACTACGTATCATCTTTCCCTTTACCATTTATTTTGGCCCTTCCTTCTCTGAACTAAAATCACATTCAAATCTGTATCAGACGCTGCACTGACTGCACAAAATCATTGTTTGCCCTTTTGAAGTATTACATATTGTTTCTTTCTTGATGTTGTTAATTTTTTTTTGCCACCTGAGAAA
The DNA here is from genome assembly GCA_003317085.1 of Hucho hucho. Taxonomy (NCBI): domain Eukaryota; kingdom Metazoa; phylum Chordata; class Actinopteri; order Salmoniformes; family Salmonidae; genus Hucho; species Hucho hucho. Next base: position 590,036 of record QNTS01000591.1, read on the forward strand.
CTTCTTCCAAACAAGTTTAAAATCGTGTTGGTAGAAACATGTTTGTATCACTTCCAGTTTCCCTGGTGGAGTTTGTAATCTGATTTCCGTCTCCAAAGTGGTGCTTAGTTAACGTGACTAATGTGTTTCAAGTGATCCCAATCAGACCAACGAGGGATGGATGATCAGTCAGAGGCAACAGATGGACAGACACATCTGGATGAGAGCAATGTGGACAGGCTAGATAGAGGTGAGTCCATAGCCAACAGCACAGCCTAACCCCTCAGTGATGCTAGGCACACACACACACACACACACACACACACACACACACACACACACACACACACACACACACAAACGTCAGACCTGGTTTCAAATAGTATTTGAGCATTTGTTCTATTTTACCTGGACTGCCAGATGGGGGATGTTAGCAATTTCGGCACTGTTCTATTGGTCCATTAAGCCATGCACGCTCATAAAACCACATCTAAAGTATATATTTTTTCAAATAATATTTGAACCCAGATCTGATGCATATACACACACGCACCACTACAGTAGCACAGCCTAGGAGAATACATTACTGTCCACTCTCCTATGTGATTATGACTCCATCCATCCCACTCTATCCCTCCCTCTCTCTCTTTCCATCCCTCTCCTCCTGCTGCACAGGGTTTCATGTAGCTCCAGGTGCCGGTGGGGGACTGGCGCCGGTTGAAAAGTGTCTCTCGGCTCCCCTCTGTCCAGCTGGAACGTCTGGCAGGCAAGGGCCTGGGGAGAGGAGGGGAGAGGGGTATGAAGGACCAAGGGCCCTACGCCCAACACAAGCAGGTTCTGACGCCCAGGCCTCTTGGCTCCACTGAGTCCCTGTGGCAGGCGTTAGCAGTATTAGCCCTGTCTATGTTTCCCTGTTTCTCTCCACCTGCATGTTACCTCCACCAACCCCCTGCCCTGTTGAGCCGCAACTTTTCTCAGCCTCAGAAATCATGGCACTGATTTATGGCAGTGGGCCATAATGGCATCAATGGTGCCTCCTGCCTACTCTGGTATCACCTCATTCACATTCTCCATCAACCTGAGCCATAATTGACAATGTGCAGTGATTATAATGCCACACACACAGGCACACACACCACACACAGATGTGTGCATACAGTATGTACGCACCCACACAAACGCATGCATGCACAAAGAAACACATATACTTGTGCATACACGCCGCACACACACATGCACAAATGTATGTACGCACACACGAACACACACACACCACTCATTCTTTATTGTGACAAGCTCCGATCATGACCAACTCCCGCATGACTGACAGCGCAACCTGCTATGAAATCCATAATCTCACACAATTATATCCATTTAGCTACTTGTTCATGGCACCTTGTGTGTGAGTGGCATATTGTCAACTCATTTCCATGTGTAAATGATTTGCTTACAAAGTTGTGTTGGATACAGAACACACAAAATGTACAAAACATCAACATCAGGGTCAGCACGTTAGGAATGTATTTGTTGAGTAATTGAAGTCATCCATCTGTCCGTCTGTCATGTGGGTGCTGTCTGTTTCGTAACCAGGAAGAAGAGTCTTAATCTGTGTTTGGCTCATGTCAGACTCCTCACATCCTCACCTTCTCTAAGGGGCAATCAGCCGGGTGGGAGAGAGTGATGTTGCCAAAAAGCGATTAACCTCCAAAGTCTGGACAAATTTAAGCTCTGTGGTTTCTTCCTCAATCCAGCTGGATCTTCCCCTGATTGCAGTAAGTCTCTATCTGTCCCTCTCTCTCAATCCAGCTGGAGCTTCCCCTGATTGCAGGAAGTCTCTATCTGTCCCTCTCTCCCTCTCTCTCAATCCAGCTGGAGCTTCCCCTGATTGCAGTAAGTCTCTATCTGTCCCTCTCTCTCTCCCTCTCTCTCAATCCAGCTGGAGCTTCCCCTGATTGCAGGAAGTCTCTCTGTCCTTCTCTCTCAATCCAGCTGGAGCTTCCCCTGATTGCAGTAAGTCTCGCTCTCTCCTTATCTCTCTCCTTCCCTCTCTCCCTTCCTCTTTCCCTCCCTCTCTCCAACACTGGGGGTCTGATGACCACAGGATGGATTCACACATACACAGACAGACTGAGACATTGTCTTCTATTCAGTTGTCAGTGGCATCGGGCTGCATCAGGGAGTTTGACTGGCTCAGCTATGATATTACTGTAAATTGCCAGGGTCTTGGCCCGGGAACAATGGCTCTGCCACAGGCTGATATTATATGAAACACTGCAGACCGCTGGTGACCACAAAAACTGGAGCAGACTCACTGATTGCCACATAGTACAGCACAGCCATTCCTTGGGCATCAGACAAGTTATTTGTTTCAATGACTCACTGCTGAAATATAACGTTTAGACACTGTATGTGGTTTGATTAATAGTTCAACTATTAAAGCACATTATGGACTGAATCCTAACTTCAAAAACACAAACATACTGTAGCTTGAAGTTTTGCATAAATCATGAATTAAGGTTTGCAAAAAAATGTAGAAAACAGTCCTAAGTGTATACTGGTGAAACATTATTAGACATATTTCAACTCAAAACACTGAGTATGAATGAATTAATTCATTGCTAAACTACATTACTGTAACAGATGTGGCTATCTTCCCTAAACTCTACTTTGTGTAGTTTTACAGTTTTATATGTCATGATATTGGCTTCCCTGTTCTACTGTATCAACACGGCTCTCCTCTCCTCTTTCTCACCAAAGCTCCAGATGAAAGTTGGTTGTGATGAGATCCAAGTTGCTAGCTGCCTCGCTCGCTGAAGAGGAGGAAATCCAATCTGGCCACAGAGATTTGTTTCAACAAATCTTGGTGTCTGTTAATGTGACTGCACTGCTGAGGATGATGGGAAACGCGGTCCAGGAAATGGGATTCCGGCCGCTGGCTTCTGCCTTCTGCAGCACTCAGTCTGTGGTGGCGAGTTACCACAGGGATCTCTGGCCTGGAAATTGACATTTGTATTCCATTAAAGCCAAACTGTCCTGCAGGGTACATCTGCTGCAACTGCTGATTGATATTGGCCCTTAAATTATGTGTCAGACCAGCCTGGGCTAACGGTCGCTACATCACGGCCAAAGGCATCAAATCAGATTACACTCTAAAGGGGACAAGACAACTTCCCTTTTCATACTACTTTTGGCCTTCCTTGTTTGCTCCTGGGTGCCACTGAATACATTTGAACTCTTCAGTTAACCCATTTCAATAATCACCAGTAAGGTCTCATGGTCTGTATGGTGATCTACAAGCTTGATCATTAACTTTCCATGTCAATGTGCAAATTAATTTACTCTCATTTGACCCACTACCCGTTCCAGAGCACCTTGTCTGAAGCACTCAGACCCTTCAATTTGCATCAGTGAACTCTATCTGTATGTGCGTGTGTGTGTGTGTGTGTGTGCGCGCGCACGTGTGTGCCTGTGCCTGTGTCTGTGTCTGTGTTTGTTCCCAGGGTCCAGCTTCAACTGCCAGGTGTCCATGCTAAATATGACATGTTTATAAAACAATAATAAACACCAAAGTGAAAGCAAATACAAATAAGAAGATCAAAAGGCTAATGTGTCTGATATTTGAACTACATAGAAAACAACCAATGTGATCCTACACACCATGCCGTGTCACTAAATAAACCAATAGAGTGGTATAGAGCACTGTAGGGGGCTGTATTAACAACGACATTTGGTCAACAACCACTAATGCTTCAGGCCAGAAAGCTTTTTTTTCTCTGTTGTTGATTTGACCAAAACACTTCTGCCCTTTCTTCTCATATTAAAGACGTAAACCTGTGCGACAGGCTGCGGGACAAACAATAAACAACATGGCTTGGAAATAGTCTGTCTGGAAAAATGTTATATTGTGTGGCTATGTCAAGCTACATATAAACATCACTTGGACTACTAGCTCTTTGACAATGTAATACTCAATCTCCAAGGTTAGGTTAAAAACAAGACTATTTCCTTTTCCATTGGCCAATTGTAATAGGGTTAGGGTTATAAAACAATGATAATCCAATTAATGTGTGTGTCTAGAAATGTATAGAGATTAGAACATGGTGGTACTATCTTGCAATGTAAGACGAGGGTATTTGAGAGAACAAAGGAATCCTTGTGAAACCAAACTACATAGAAGAAGCCTTCCCCACCCTCAGGAAGGGAGGCACGGCTAGGAACTATCCAGATTGAATTATGTTGCAGAAAGTGTTCCCATTTGGAGATCAGAATCCTCATGAACAAAACCCTGACCTATTGCAGATTTGGGAATTTGTCTAATTCTTCCTTAACCAGAGCCTTACAACCTCTGGGAATTATTCAAAGCCTGATTGATAGTTTAGGTCAACAATTGAGATAGCTAAATTCTCGTGACACTATATAAACCCAGCAAAAAAAGAAACGTCCTCTCACTGTCAACTGCGTTAATTTTCAGCAAACTTAACATGTGTAAATATTTGTATGAACATTACAAGATTCAACAACATAAACTGAACAAGTTCCACAGACATGTGACTAACAGAAATTGAATAATGTGTCCATGAACAAAGGGGGGGTCAAAAGTAACAGTCTGTATCTGATGATACTCCACTCTTCCACCAAGGCACCTGCAAGTTCCCAGACATTTCTGGGGGGAATGGCCCTAGCCCTCACCCTCTGATCCAACAGGTCCCAGACGTGCTCAATGGGATTGAGAGCCAGGCTCTTCGCTGGCCATGGCAGAACACTGACATTCCTGTCTTGCAGGAAATCATGCACAGAACAAGCAGTATGGCTGGTGGCATTGTCATGTCCAGATGAGCCTGCAGGAAGGGTACCACATGAGGGAGGAGGATGTCTCCCCTGTAATGCACAGCGTTGAGATTGCCTGCAATGACAACAAGCTCAGTCCGATGATGCAGTGACACACCGTCCCAAACCATGACGGACCCTCTACCTCCAAATCGATCCTGCTCCAGAGTACAGGCCTCGGTGTAACGCTCATTTTTTCAACGATAAACGCGAATCCGACCATCACCCATTGTGAGACAAAACCACGACTCGTCAGTGACGAGCAGTTTTTGCCAGTCCTGTCTGGTCCAGCGACGGTGGGTTTGTGCACATAGGCGACGTTGTTGCCGGTGATGTCTGGTGAGGACCTGCCTTACAAAAGGCCTACAAGCCCTCAGTCCAGCCTCTCTCAGCCTATTGCGGACAGTCTGAGCACTGATGGAGGGATTGTGCATTCCTGGTGTATCTCGGGCAGTTGTTGTTGCCATCCTGTACCTGTCCTGCAGGTGTGAGGTTCGGATGTACCGATCCTGTGCAGGTGTTGTTACACGGGGTCTGCCACTGCGAGGATGATCAGCTGTCCATCCTGTCTCCCTGTAGCGCTGTCTTAGGCGTCTCACAGTACGGACTTAAATTGCAATTTATTGCCCTGGCCACATCTGCAGTCCTCATGCCTCCTTGCAGCATGCCTAGGGCACGTTCACGCAGATGAGCAGGGACCCTGGGCATCTTTCTTTTGGTGTTTTTCAGAGTCAGTAGAAAGGCCTCTTTAGTGTCCTAAGTTTTCAGAACTGTGACCTTAATTAATAACCTATCGTCTGTAAGCTGTTAGTGTCTTAACTTCTTAAGGAGCAGCAAGGTGCGCTGGGGCGCTAGCGCCCCACTCCCGACACTACCAGGTGAAATGCAAGGCGCCAAATTCAAAATCCAAAAGTTGAATTATTAAACATGCATCAATATACAAGTGTTTCATAGTCATCAAAAGCTCTGTGTCTTGGCAAAATCACAGCGTTGTCAGATTTCAAAAAGGCTTTACGGCGAAAGCACCACATTTGATTGTTTGAGGGTAGCACCTTCAATATTTTTCCATTACCATGAATTCATAAGCCATCACGGTTCACACATAACACATTTCACAGCGAAAACAAATCAATTACCTGTTGAAGAACGTCTGCTGAGGGCTTCCCAAGTGTCCAACGAAGACAATCCATGGTTCTTTTGTTAAAAAAAGTAATGTATTATATCCATAAATCTCCATTTGGTTGGCGCGTTAGAATGAGAAAATAGAGTCCATTGAAACGTGAAGAGAACTCGTTCAACTTATACCTATAAACTTGTCCAAGAACAATCAAACATAATTGCTAATGTATCCTTAGGAACACTTTAATGTATATGTTGTATAATATTTCAACCGGAATATAAACTGGGCGATAAGAAAGGAAAAAACCACAGAGCGCGCCAGCCAGGAGCGCGCATTTTCTTGTAAGGACATCTGTGGGGACACTTTCTTATTCGTCTTCTTCTCTGCTCTAAAAGCAGCTAAGAAGAATCAGAACACTTTCTCGAGACTGTTGACATCCAGAGGAAGCGATAGGTACTGCTTTCATATGCCCTTATATGGGCATTTTCATAAGGGAGGGGTTCCAAATGAGCAATGTGTCAAAACCACTTTTTCCAGGACAGAAATTCCTCGGGTTTTGCCTGCCATATCCGTTCTTTTATACTCACAGACAAAATGTTAACACTTTTAGAAAACTCAGGGTGTTTCCTATCCAATGGTACTAAATATGTGCATATCCTATTTTCTGGGCCTGAATGGGAGGCATTTTACTTTGGGCACGCCAGGCTCTCCAAAACGGTCACCTCGTGCGCTACTCCCTAAGAAGTTAACGACCGTTCCACAGGTGCATGTTCATTAATTGTTTATGGTTCATTGAACAAGCATGGGAAGAAGTGTTTAAATCCTTTACAATGAAGATCTGTGAAGTTATTATTTTTTTTTGCTGAGTTTATATTAACTTGTCCATACTGAAACCATGTTTGAGTCAGGCGGATGGAATGGGATGGAATGCTGGGATGGAATGCTGGCATATTCTCTGGCTCTCACCTTAAAATGTGCAATATGCAGAAATAGCTCTTCCATTCCTGGTTGCTAAAATTCCAATAGTTTGCCTATTTTCAGTTTATGTGACGAAACACAGTGTACAGAATCCTTGTTCCATCTAAACCGCTGTGAAATATATTTTCAATAGCCAAAAATATTGTATTTTCAGCTCTTTGAATCTGGTGTACAAAACTGAAAGTAAATGATGCAAAAACAAAACGTAAGAATATGAAGCATAGAAATAGCACACATAGAACAGATCTACCCCTTCTTAGACTTGCATTCAATGAGAATAACATATCTATAACTCACATGTCTATGTGAATTTGGTTGGGTCGCCCAAAAAGGTACATATTGCAGCTTTAAGTGATGCTACCACTTTAACCACAGCTCAGCCTTCTCTGGGTTTCATGATGCTTCTACATTCTAATGGAATGTGAAGAGTTTTTGACATTCCGTTCATCATTAAGTTCAGAGATTCACATTATATTCAGTATAAGTGCATGCAGTGAGGCTACGCTCATCTATATATTCGTATAAGCCAATTCTGGGCATCTAAGTGCCACACAATATGGGGGGGGGGGGTGTGTTTGTGTCAATGTTGAAAGTACATTTGGATTGCTACTTTCCCCTTAGAGCAGGACAGGTGTCTTTAGAGGTGTGAAACAGGACAGGAGGTATGAGAGGAGAAGTTACCAAACCTTTGGGTAGGAAGATGGAGTGGGCGGGCGGAGGGGAGAACGAAGTGAAGGACCCTTTACTAGAGCTGGGAGAGAGATTTCTCAAAAGATGAAGAGATGGAATTCTCCGCCAGACATTGATCACTGCAATATCTGCGTGTGAGTCTATGCTCCCAAGTTCCATCCATCTTTAGGCTTCTGTGTGATTTCATAATACACTCTCCCCCGTCCCATCCCGTCCTGTCCTCTAGATAATATGGCCACCCTGAAGGCTGCTGAAACCACATTGTGTGTCTCTGAGGCCTTCGTAGTTAGAGAAAGGAGAACGTCTTATTTTCAGGACATGGTGGAAGTCTGTATAGCAGGATTTTTAACCAAGATAGTATTTTGTTCATTCTGGAACTAAAGTACTGGTTCATTTAGGAATAAAATAATGGGTTCTTTATTCTCACTCTCTTTAGTTCGCTCATTATTTCTGGTGTCAATGAGCCATGTGATGGAAATAAAGACCTTTTGTCCTTAACAAATTATCAATAGCTGTGCCAACAGTATGATCCAACACTTGGATTAAAATCAGATTTAACCATTTGGCTGTCGGATACTTTGTACAGTGAATCCTCTACAGAACACGTACCACTATTATTTCCTTTTTCTCTTTGTCAAAAGTTAAAGGTAAGACTTTACTTTTGAAAAGTCTTTTTTACTGTGATAGTCGGAATCAATATTCCAGTTGTAATGCCCTTCAGTTAGGCAGAATGCTTGAAAAGTTTTTTTTGTGGGGGGGGGGGGGGCTCTCCATCATAGATAAGGAAAGCTGAACACTTGTGCTCAGCTTGGGCTGAAGAGAATTCATTGAGCAGCTCTGTCCAACTGTGACAGTTCATTGACTGGTAAAATGGAATGGGACAGGACGTGAATACAGGATTAAATCCAAGCGCTTCCGTTACCACGGAAGAATCCAAGCATGGTGTGCCCAAAGCACCGCCGCAACAGGTTATATTCTAGCAGAAGCCAACTCCTTTGTAGGCGACTGTTTTGTCCGTGCGCACGCCTGCGGTTGGCTGGGCCTCCGTGAAACTTGTCAAGGCCCTCATATCTCTTCCATGGGGAAACTCGTTTAAACCTGTCTGAAGGCTCTCATATATTGGTTCACGTATGGCCTAAAATAAATCTGTTCATATGGGCAGGATATTGTATAACATAAATAAATAAAAATGCGCTGCATTCGTTGCCTTCCTTTTAGACAGAATACATAAAACAGGGTTGGGTGAATATCTTGAAAAATATCATCCATAAACCTACCAATACATTAAGTAAAGCATTAAAAACATGCACATATAAAGAAATGGTATTTCAACCTTGTAATAATATCTGTGCGGTTGCAGACGTGTTGGGCATAAAGGGAGGTAATACAGCTTTCTAAAGCATTATCCATCTCCTCTCCATTGGACAGCCATTTCCACACCACCACAGGGTTGACTACTAAGCCTTCAGCCCTAAAATTGCAGTGTCCCCTCCGGGACGAAAACCCATTCTGCAGGTCCCACGCGCGCACGGTCGCGCTCACACACACACACACACACACACACACAGTGATCTAACCAAAACGTACATTGCAAATGTGAAAATGATTACATTTTCCACTCAGATTTATTTTATTAATTTTTTAACCTTCATTTAGCCATGGAGTCATGCTGAGACCACGGTCTCTTTTGCAGATGAGCCCTGCATGAACACATCAATAAACAACAATTATGCCACACATGAAAAGCAAAACCCCATCATATGAAACAAACACATTCTTCAGTAAAAAGGTTATCTAACATCCGCCTGAATTGCTCTAGAGGCACCAAATCCACCAACTTTAAAGAGTTTTGGAGATGAGGCGCAAAATAACTAAAAGCAGATTTACTCGGTGGAGATTCAAGGGATCTCCAGGGTTAGCCATCCCTGAGTCCGGGTCTCGTAACTATGTCTGAAGGTTTAATTTCACGTCAAATTTACATTAGTCGACAACTCAACCAATTGTAAGTCAAAACTAAACGTTGAACTGACGTCTGTCCAGTGGGATATCTTATATGCAATATGAGAGAGAGAAAGAGAAAGAGAGAGAGAGAGAGAGAGAGAGAGAGAGAGAGCGAGAGAGAAGAAAAGGCATCTAAAGAGTAGTGGCAATAATAATTTTAAACAAATTTGTCCCGGCCTTAATAGGGAAGCTCACCCAAAAACAATTTGTGGCCCATTATAACACTTGCCTGGTCGTTTGTCAGTACCCCAGACAGTTTTCAGGACCATTGCTTGAGTATTTAGATGTAGTTAATAAGCTGATTCTACCCCCACCTTCCCCATAGAAACCCCATGCAATGTCAATGTCCATCATAAATACCTCCCAAACCCACCGTTCTGGTCTCCCATGACCGCAATAGTCCTTGAAATGACTTACTTGGCACAATTTTTCAGCTGACTTATTTCAGTAGGCACATTTTTACCAATGAATTTTGATACCATTAGAGAGAGAGAGGGAATATAAAATTCTGTTTTAATACTTAACTTCTCAGGGAGCAGCTCCTGAGGTGACGGTTTTGGAGAGCCTGGCGTGCCCAAAGTAAAATGCCTCCCATTCAGGCCCAGAAAATAGGATATGCATATATTTAGTACCATTGGATAGGAAACACTCTGAATTTTCCAAAACTGTTAACCATTTGTCTGTGAGTGAAACAGAACGGATATGGCAGGCAAAACCCAGAGGAATTTCTGTCCTGGAAAAAGTGATTTTGACACATTGCTCATTTGGGAACCCCTCCCTCATGAAAATGACCATATAAGGGCATATGAATGCAGTACACATCGCTTCCTTATGATGTCAGCAGCCTCGAGATGGTGTTTTNAGTTCTTCAACAGGTAATTGATTTGTTTTCGCTGTGAAATGTGTTATGTGTGTGCCACGCTGGCTAATGAATTCATGGCTATGAGAAAGTATGTGAGGTGCTGTCCTCAAACAATCAAATGTAGAGCTTTCGCCGTAAAGCCTTTTTGAAATCTGACAACGCTGTGATATTGCCAAGAAACAGAGCTTTTGATGAGTATGAAACACTTGTATATTGGTAGATGTTTAATAATTCAACTTTGGGATTTTGAATTTGGCGCTTTACATTTTACCTGGTGGTGTCGGGAGCTAGCGACCCACCGCTCCCTGTCTAGTTAAAGCAAATTGAAATTGAAAATGGAAAGTCGAGAGAGAGAGAGAGAGAGAGACTCATTGTGCTTTGGCAATATGTATCAATGCGTCATGCCATGAAAGCAAATTGAAACCCCATGCAACGTCAATGTCCATCATAAATACCTCCCAAACACACCGCTCTGGCCTCGCATGACCGCAATAGTCCTTGGAATGACTTTCTCTGCACATTTTTACCAATGTATTTAGTTATTTTCGTAGATTAATGCGCCAGAGTCAGGACTAGGCTGGTACTTCCGAGGAGGGCGTGGTTGAAGGATGTAAACAATACTTTTCATGTCTCACTCCCTCACAGTATTTGCTGCCCTCGTCAAATTTAATTAGAGTAAAGAATGTAAGATCGAGAATGAAGAGGAAATTGGAGACCTGCCTTATTTTCAGAATGGTACTGTTGTGCTATATCGGTTTGAGCCGGAGTATACTGAGGCTGAGTTGTTCCATTTGCAGGCTGACTGAGAGAAAAGAGCTAGAGAGAGAGACAGAAGCAAGCAGATATCGAGGAAACACAGGCTCAACTGGAAACAATGTGCCACACCTGACGGTCCAAATTGGAAGCTGTCTGAAGAGTAAGTGTTTTGGCTAATATTACTCACAGGATATTTATATTACTCTCTAAGATGAAAATAAATAGCCTACCTAATGACACCCTTCCAACTGTATTTTCCAGTATCCTGCCTACACCCCATAATGTAACTGGTTACTGTAGTCCCCTTCAAGTTTGTCTGACAATGATGACATGCTGGCTAGGTAAACAGTGTCTAGAACGAGTGGACGCCCACCATAGAAATAGAATGTATGGGACGCACACTTCACAATCTGGGTCTACATAAACAAGAAGTTATATTACCAAACAGAGTAAGAAGCATAATGTTAATAGTGGTAGTAGAGAAGAAAGTGTTGCTTGCTATTGCCAGTCTAACTTTTATACCAATAATCTCCTAACTAGCCTGTAAACCTACACACAAGAAGAAGAAGAACAGCCTCACATTTGACAACTAACACCCTTTGAACAATGAGTTGGCTATACAGTCTTCGAGTATACAAGACCAAGAGAGCCATCAAAAGTTTTGTGACAGGTAGCCTTTTGGTCAGAGTTTTGGGCCAGTAACCAAAATATTGCTGGTTTGACTCCCCGAGCCGACAATATGAAAAATCTGTCTATGTGCCCATGAGCAAGGCACTTAATCCTAACTGCTCCTGTTAGTCGCTCTGGATAAGAGTGTCTGCTAAATTACCTAAATATAAATATATTGTGCCATTATCATTATGGGTGTAAATGAATATGTTTAATGATGCCTGAGCCTGTTATATTTTATGTTGTATAGGCCTAGGCCAATTAATTTTTCTTAGTTCTTGCATATAACACTGTCGTGTATTTATTTTCTGTCTCTGACAATGCAGACTGGTCTCTTATCGGATCACCCTGGAGTGGATGCTGAGGGGAGAACATCTTACAATTTAATGTTATTGTAAAACATTTAAAACAACAATTACACAGTTACTATGCCATGTACACTGTCACTCAGCATTTGTTAGACCAGGGATCTACAAACATGTTCAGGGAGAGCAACTGTCTTGTAGGTTTTCACTCCAACAGGTGAGCTTGATTAGGGTTGGGTTGAAAACCTATAGGACAGTAGCTCTCTCAGTAGAAGGTTAAAGAACTGTGGGGTTATGTAAAAACACAATTGCATACTCTTGCCATCCTCTCTCCTTCTCAAAACACATTGGATGAGAAAGCCAGAGGACCTCTGGCTTTCTCATCCAATGTGTTTTGAGAAGGAGACGAGGAGAGAGGATGTGAGGATTATGCAAATGAGATCTTCCCACAGAATCCTACTCATTACTCCATGTGCTGGCTCACGCCTGGGAGTCAGCCTGGTTCAAAAACTTCACCTGGAGCAAAACACGGCTACCCAGGTGCCTGGGCCAGATTAATCAAATTCCCTCATTGAAGAGAACGGGTGTTCCCATGCAAGACAATGACGGCGTGATGGGTGGACTGCCGGCCATTGCGAGTTTACCCATAGGAGCAAAGCAGTAAGTAAAAGCATAAAGTAAAAGCAGGAAGTGTACCCATCAATCTGTAATGTGATTTGTTCAATCAACTCAAATTACATTCCGTTGCATGAGCCACATCAGTTAGCATCATTTGAATGGACATTCTACATTACCATGGAAATGATTGCATCACGCATGGCAAGCAGTACCGAGCGCCAACAGGACCCTGAACAGCTTCTACCCCCAGTCATGAGACTGCTAAATAGTTAAAATAGCTACCCTGTCACGACTTCCACCGAAGTCGGTTCCTCTCCTTGTTCGGGCGGCGTTCGGCGGTCGACGTCACCGGTCTTCTAGCCATCGCCGATCCACCTTTCATTTTTCCATTTGTTTTGTCTTGTTTTTCCACACACCTGAATTACATTTCCCTCATTACTGTCTTGTATTTAACCCACTGTTTCCCCCATGTCTGTGTGGGGAATTGTTTGTTGGCATGCCGGTTTACGCCGGGTTGTTGGTTTTCACACGTGCTTTGTGGCAGCCGGTATTTTGCGGTTTATTTGTACTTTTGTGCTGCCTTACTTGTTTTTGGGCATTTGTTTTGTGACGCGGTTGCGTTCTGTATTTTGACTTTGCCTGAGTAAAGTGCTTAGTCCACTCATCTCTGCTCTCCTGCGCCTGACTTACTTACACCAGCTACACCCACCGCATGACATACCCGGACTATCTGCATTGACCCTTTTTGCACAAACTTTTTTGATTCACCCCATATGCTGCTGTTACTGTTTATTATCTGTCACGTTATTCCTAGTTATACAGTGCTGTGAAAGATTTTCTCTATTTTGCATATATTTTATACTGAATGTTATCAGATCTTCAACCAAAACCTAATATTAGATCAAGGGAACCTCACTTTACAAATAACACAAAAAGGTATACTTATTTTATTTAGTTAATTAACAAAGTTATACAACACCCAATTCCCCTGAGTGAAAAAGTAATTGCCCCCTTACACTCAATAACTGGTTGTGCCACCTTTAGCAGCAATGACTGCAACCAAGTGGTTCCTGTAGTTGTTGATCAGTCTCTCACATCGCTTTGGAGAAATGTTGGCCCACTCTTGCATGTAGAACTGCTTTAACGTAGCGACATTTATGTTTTTTTTCAAGCATGAACTGCTCGTTTCAAGTCCTACCACAACATCTCAATTGGGATTAGGTCTGGACTTTGACTAATTTGTAGCTTTTTAACCATTTTCATGTAGACTTGATTATCTGTTTTGGATCATTGTCTTGCTGCATGACCCAGCGGCACTTCAGTTACAGCTCACTGACGGATGGCCTGACATTCTCCTGTAGAATTCTCTGATACAGAGCAGAATTCATGGTTCCTTCCATTAAGACAAGCCGCCCAGGTCCTGAGGCAGCAAAGCATCCCCAAACCATCACCACAAGGTTCTTACTGTGGAATGCAGTGTTTGGTTTTCGTCAGGCATAATGGGACCCATGTCATCCCAAAAGTTATACTTTTGACTCATCCATCTATAGAACATTCTTCCAAGAGTTGATGATCGTCCAGGTGCTTCCAAGTGCTTTTTGGCAAACTTGAGTCAACTTTTGTAACGAGATGCCTCCTTGGTTGGTTTTCAAACAAGGGTGATGTTGGGAGGTAGGTCTGGTATGGCAACTTTGAAGTCTGGGTCTTTGCATAAGATCTGTTTATCTTCCCGCTGCTTGACAGCCTGCTGGACCAAGCTGGTTCTAAAGTTGAATGTCTTCTTTTCAGACACTCTTCTCTACCCAGTCTTGGGCCTGTTTGGAATACTCCACACAGCTTCTCGGATCTCCTGAAAGATGTGTAGCAGAATAACAAAACAACAAATTTAAAGTGTTTCCTTGCATCCTCCTGAAACATTATTGGAGGAGACATGCGTGGAGGGACATTGGGTCCCCTCTTTGAAAAGGATGTGAAAAGGATACAAAGATAAAAACAAAGCTAAAATCTGAGACAGCATGGTTCATTGTCCTATCCTCATGTTTGTTCTACCACCCCTCTCCTTCTTCCATTCCCTCTCAGGCAGGTGTAAACAGAAAGATTGATTGGTGATGTTAGCTGGTATAAAACAGAGAGTCAGTCATTACATGTCAAGTCAGGGCATGAGCTGATATTTTAAATGTTTTAATTTAAATAATGTAAAGGCTGGGCTAGTTTGTTGTCATTACAACTCATGCACCAGCTAGGGCCAGAGCCATATATTTGTGTCCGACTCATGTACCTTAACTAGGGCAAGTCCTTTAATGCAATCAATAGCACTACAGAAAACTGGAATTGCATCACAAAGCAAAATAAGCAAAACAGTCAATAGGACATGATAACGTTACCGTTACAGTAGTAGCTAAGCGAAAAACACCACAAACTAGTACAGGAAATGGCAAACAAATAACATTATAAATTACTTTGTGGTGACTAGCTACAGGTGTTAGCAACCTTAAATGGTTGGAACTTTCCCGTCCATGGTGGAAAGACGGTGGGAACAAAACCCGGTTTCAACCAGTGGCCACAAAGTGAACTGGGGTCGTATCGACACCATAAGCAGGATGTCGGATGGCCTGCAGGTATGCCTGACACAAAGCTCCATCGCGGTCAGCAAAATAGTGGAAATGTGTAGTTTATCAGTATCTGACCGGAACCTTATTGCACCCGGGTACAATGCACTTCCTTTTGGCCTACGTCACTCAGCTACTCGACTACTAACGTTATTCGCCTTACTTTACTTTAGAGATTACTAAACGCTAGCCTAGCTACCATCTCTTGGTTTACTTCCTTTCGATCTGATTTTCTTTCTTGAAGACCAATAGTAAGACACTCCTTCATCCCCCTCCTGTAATTATCCATCTTAGAACCACGAAGAAGAGTATCTACCGGATTACAGACTACATGGAAGACCTTTACGCTAGCACGAAGTAGGTCTTTGTTTTTTATACTTTTAACATTAAACAACACATTTATTTGGCAATTCAATGCCGAGACACCAATCATTGTGTATGTAACAATACATACACATTGTTTTTAATGCATTTTAGGTAATTTCGGGAAATTCAGCATTTCGATATAAAAATACAGACATCTAAATACTCAAACAATGGACCTAAAAAACCCTTTAACTATTCAAGCAATAAAAGGCAGAGTGAAAATCTCAACCAATGTCTTCACTTTAGCCATTCCTGCCTTCCCTTTCTCCACCATGGAGGCATCAGACACATTTTCACCACTGATGCGATTTCATCCAAGTGGTTTGATTTGATTTGATTTATTTGACCATTTACAACACAGTAAGTTGTGGTCCTCTTTGATGTGACTGACTCAACACAGGAGGACAGGTAGGCTCTGATACACCATTGCTTAATGAGAAGAGAGAAACCTCCCTCCTCTTCCTAGGCTTTGTGTTGTCTATCATTGGTATGCAGAGTTTGTGTGTGTCTGTTTTTCCATTTAGTTTCCTCTCAGCCTGTTCCTAATCACTACGTTTTGGTTTTGGGGAAAGCATGACCGTTGTGATTTGAATCTTTTTGAACTTCAACTTCTATCTCAGATGACAAGATGACAAGGATTTTGAACTTCAACTTCTATCTCAGATGACAAGATGACAAGGAAATAAGTAAAATGAACATCCACACACTTTTTTTATTTTATGAAAGTCCTCCTGAGTCTGACTAGCAATTAGTGGGTTCTCCGGTGTTACTAATTAAGTGGTTGGCTTCATCATTTTGTAAGAAAAAGGAGGTACGTTAATTGGTTCCATAACCATCCATCTAATTTGACTGATTGATACAAAATAGGAAGGTCCCATTGGGTTGGGCATTTTTTATTGTTCTTCATCTCCATCTTCCCCTACCCCCTTCCCCTCCCACTCCCCACAGCAAAACAATTTAAGTGATTGAAAGGGAGAAGAGGGGGGAAAAACAGTGCTGCACTCTTCCTCTGGCAATGAGCACTTAATCAGGGAAATCTTGAATGGGAGTTTTTGATGTCAGAACAAAAAGACCTGACTTTGTTCTTGTTACTTTAATGTTTCCCAAAAATTATAAAGACACACAAAGGCGGTGTCTCGCTCTGTTCAGCAAGGATCTTGGCAAGGTTTCCTACGGTAAAGAAGGCAGGCAAAACCTTCCCTAATATAACAATACTGTTGAGGTTTCTCTTCTCCACTTCCTCTCTCTTTCTTATTTATCAATCACTTTATTATGCTTCATTGTCTGGCTTATTACATCTGGGTTGGATGGGCTGTGCTCTCCACCCACTCTCTCTATTTTTGCTGATGGAAGTACTAGGCCTAGTGTGAGCCCAGCTACTGAAATCGTCTGTTCAGAGTCAGACAGAACATTGTGTACAGCAGAGTCGGTCGTACACAGACACAAGAGGCCACTCACTGGCAGAAAGACGGCCTGTCTGTCCTTCTCAACTGTTACAGATTGAAGGTGGTTATAGCTAAAAGGAGCAGACAAATATCTGCAATTATACACTAAGGACTAAGGACGAAGCTTGTCTATTTGATGAGATAGCTATGTTGTCCGTGTCCCTAAAGAAGGGAATGGGCAATGGCCGCTCTCAGGTATTTGCAGTGGGAAAAAGGAACGTTAATTATTTTCAGGACAAGCATTTAGCTCTGCAGGGTTTCGTCAGAGTCCATCTCACAAAAAACACAGAGTGCATTTTAGACTATGCTGTCTATTTGAATAAAAAATAATGAATATAAATACCTCCAATTAGAAACACCCCTGAATTTAGAATTGATGATTTATTGACTAGCAGACCAACATAATTTATACTTTTCCACAAAAAAAACATTCTGCAGTGCATGGATGAGATGTTCACTAGGCGAGCGGTTCGCAGAAGAAAAAACATTTGTTATCCAGTCGTGGAAGATGCCAGACAGACAGTCCTACACATGGTAAACACTTGACTGTCATTCAAATCAAATCAAAACTAATGTTATTGGTGGTCACATACACATATTTAGCAGGTGTTATTGCGGGTGTAGCGACATGTTTGTGTCACGATCTTGTTGAGGGACGGACCAAGACGCAGCGATGCTTCCAGTATACATTTTATTAAAGGACGTAACTGGGGAAAAATAACAAACGGAAAACGAAGATCGTAACATTGACCCATAACTAACAACACAAACAAAGCTATGCTCAAACAATAACCCACCAAAACCCCTCTGAAAACTACAAACATATATATGGTTCCCAATTAGAGGTAACGACACTCAGCTGCCTCTAATTGGGAACCATTACCCCAACATAGAAACAGATCACCTAGAACAAAAAAACCCTACACCAAAACGAAACTAAACACGACAGCCTATAAAAATCAGGCCTGAACGTGACAGCTTGTGTTCCTAGCTCCAACAGTGCAGTTGCGTCTAACAATTCACAACAATACACACAAATCTAAAGTAAAAGAATGGAATTCAGAAATATATAAATACTAGGATGAGCAATGTCGGAGTGGCATTGACTAAAATACAATAGAATAGAACATATGAAATGAGTAAAGCAGTATGTAAAAATTTTAAAAGTGACAATTGTTCCATTATTAAAGTGACCAGTGATTCCATGTCTATGTATATAGGGCACATTACATTACAACACTAATCATGATTTGTGTCCCCTTAAATAGGTTTTCATATAATTATCAATTACATGTCTATCATGTTTCCCTGTGGGATCGTTCTATATGTACACTACCTTTCAAAAGTTTGGGGTCACTTAGAAATGTCCTTTGTTTTTAAAGAAAAGCAAATTTTTTGTTCATTAAAATAACATCAAATTGATCAGAAATACCGTGTAGACATTGTTAATGTTGTAAATGACTATTGTAGCTGGAAACGGCAGATTTTCTATGGAATATCTACATAGGCGTAGAGAGGCCCATTATCAGCAACCATCACTCTTGTGTTCCAATGGCACGTTGTGTTAGCTAATCAAAGTTTATCATTTTAAAAGGCTAATTGATCATTCGAAAAGCCTTTTGCAATTATGTTGGCACAGCTGAAAACTGTTGTCTGATTAAAGAAGCAATAAAACTGGCCTTCTTTAGACTATTTGAGTATATGGGTTCGATTACAGGCTCAAAATGGCCAGAAACAAAGAACTTTCTTCTGAAACTTGTCAGTCTATACTTGTTCTGAGAAATGAAGGCTATTCCATGTGAGAAATTGCCAAGAAACTGAAGATCTCGTACAACGCTGTGTACTACTCCCTTCAAAGAACAGCTCAAAATGTCTCGAACCAGAATAGAAAGAGGAGTGGGAGGCCCCGGTGCACAACTGAGCAAGAGGACAAGTACATTAGAGTGTCTAGTTTGAGAAACAGACGCCTCACAAGTCCTCAACTGGCAGCTTCATTAAATAGTACCAGCACAACACCAGTCAACAGTGAAGAGACGACTCAGGGATGCTGGCCTTCTAGGAAGAGTTCCTCTGTCCAGTGTCTGTGTTCTTTTGCCCATCTTAATATTTTATTGTTATTGGCCAGTCTGAGATATGGCTTTTTCTTTGCAACTCTGCCTAGAAGGCCAGCATCCCAGAGTCACCTCTTCACTGTTGACGTTGAGACTGATGTGTTTCTTTAAAAAATAAGGACATTTCTAAGTGACCCCAAATTTTTGAAAGGTAGTGTACGTCCTGCCACCTTGCGATATTATTCACAGCAAATAAAGGGGCCAGCGGGTGAACTTGCTGACACTCCTATTGATACTCAGCTCTGCTGCAAGAGCAGTGTGTCTGCGTGTATAAAGACCCTGAAGATAAATCTGGCCATGCGCCTGGGAGTGAGTGTTCATTTATCAGTGCCTGGCAGTTCCCAGGAGCATGGAGTTGGGCGATGCTGCTTTGACTGGCGTAGGCCGGGTGCATGCATGCGGCGTCAAACTCATTCAATCCTCTTCACAAATCAGAAAACACATCTTACTCTTCGTCAAAAAGGCGACGACCTGTCTGGCTGTCTCACTGTCTGAATACAGAGCTACAGTGGGATGTGACAAGTTTCCAGTCTAATCTAAGGATATATCTTTAATGCTGAGGAAGAAGCAGCCATCTGGACAGAAAGAGAATATCCAATCATTTGATATTTCCCCGTTTTATAATCCGTGGGAATTGTTTTGTGTGTACAGTGTCCATATTAGGACACTCTTAGTAGGAGTTGAGTCAGCAGGAGTTGTGTCAGGAATTTGTGTCTTCTGAACACATTTTTCTATTATTTTTTATTATTCAACCTTTATTTAAAGTCAGTTCAGAACAAATTCAAATTAATTTACAATGACGGCCTAACTTTAACTGTTGAGTCAGCAGGAGGTATTATTGTATTATAATTTTTTATAGTAATTTAAAATTGGAGCATGATTCTAGAATATACAGTGCATACAGAAAGTATTCAGACCCCTTGACTTTTCCCACATTTTGTTACTTCATAGTCTTATCCTAAAATGTGTTAAATATTTTTTTCCCTCATCAATCTAAATAAAAAACGTAAATATTACAGGTTTTCGTGTGTGTGTGTGTTTGTGTGTGTGTGTGAGACCAGATCTCAACATCGTTTTCCATCAACAAAGCACCAAATGATGGAATTTCTCGTGAAAGCAAAGCCATAGGAAGTACGGGTCCTGAGGGTAATGCAGCACCCCTTGATCAATCCAAATATATAAACTCAGCAAAAAAAAGAAACGTCCCTTTTTCAGGACCCTGTCTTTAAAAATCCAAATAACTTCACAGATCTTCATTGTAAAGGGTTTAAACACAGTTTCCCATGCTTGGTCAATGAACCATAAACAATTAATGAACATGCACCTGTGGAACGGTTGTTAACTAGACAGGGAGCGGTGGGTCGCTAGCCACTCCCGACACCACCAGGTAAAATGTAAAGCGCCAAATTCAAAATCCCAAAGTTGAATTATTAAACATCTACCAATATACAAGTGTTTCATACTCATCAAAAGCTCTGTTTCTTGGCAATATCACAGCGTTGTCAGATTTCAAAAAGGCTTTACGGCGAAAGCTCTACATTTGATTGTTTGAGGACAGCACCTCACATACTTTCTCATAGCCATGAATTCATTAGCCAGCGTGGCACACACATAACACATTTCACAGCGAAAACAAATCAATTACCTGTTGAAGAACTTCTGCTGAGGTCATCCTAAGTGTCCAACGAAGACAATCCATGGTTCTTTTGTTAGAAAAAGTCATGTATTATATCCATAAATCTCCATTTGGTTCGCGCGTCATAGTCAGAAACGACAGCCTCCACTAGTCCATTGAAACGTGGCGCGAACTCGTTCATCTTATACCTATAAACTTGTCCAAGAACATTCAAACATAGTTTTAAATGTATCCTTAGGAACACTTTTACGTNGTCTTTTTCTCTGGTCTAAAGCATCCAAAATGGAGGGAAACACCGTCGTGAGGCTGCTGACATCATAAGGAAGCGATGTGTACTGCATTCATATGCCCTTATATGGTCATTTTCATGAGGGAGGGGTTCCCAAATGAGCAATGTGTCAAAATCACTTTTTCCAGGACAGAAATTCCTCTGGGTTTTGCCTGCCATATCCGTTCTGTTTCACTCACAGACAAATGGTTAACAGTGTTGGAAAATTCAGAGTGTTTCCTATCCAATGGTACTAAATATATGCATATCCTATTTTCTGGGCCTGAATGGGAGGCATTTTACTTTGGGCACGCCAGGCTCTCCAAAACCGTCACCTCAGGAGCTGCTCCCTGAGAAGTTAAGATACTAAGAGCTTACAGATGGTAGGAAATTAAGGTCACAGTTCTGAAAACTTAGGACACTAAAGAGGTCTTTCTACTGACTCTGAAAAACACCAAAAGAAAGATTCCCAGGGTCCCTGCTCATCTGCGTGAACGTGCCTTAGGCATGCTGCAAGGAGGCATGAGGAACTGCAGATGTGGCCAGGGCAATAAATTGCAATGTCCGTAGTGTGAGACGCATAAGACAGCGCTACAGGGAGACAGGACGGATAGCTGATCGTCCTCACAGTGGCAGACCACGTGTACCAACACCTGCACAGGATCGGTACATCCGAACATCACACCTGCGGGACAGGTACATGATGGCAACAACAACTGCCTGAGATACACCAGGAACGCACAATCCCTCCATCAGTGCTTGGACTGTCCGCAATAGGCTGAGAGAGGCTGGACTGAGGGCTTGTAGGCCTGTTGTAAGGCAGGTCCTCACCAGCAACACCGGCAACAACGTCGCCTATGGGCACAAACTCACAGTCGCTGGACAAGACAGGACTGGCAAAAATTGCTCTTCACTGACGAGTCGCGATTTTGTCTCACAATGGATGATGGTCGGATTCGCGTTTATCATCCAAGAAATGAGCGTTACACCGAGGCCTGTACTCTGGAGCGGGATCGATTTGGATGTGGAGGGTCCGTCATGGTCTGGGGCGGTGTGTCACAGCATCATCGGACTAGGCAATCTCAACGCTGTGCGTTACAGGGGAGACATCCTCCTCCCTCATGTGGTACCCTTCCTGCAGGCTCATCTGGACATGACCCTCCAGCATGACAATGCCACCAGCCATACTGCTTGTTCTGTGCGTGATTTCCTGCAAGACAGGAATGTCAGTGTTCTGCCATGGCCAGCGAAGAGCCCGGATCTCAATCCCATTGAGCACGTCTGGGACCTGTTGGATCGGAGGGTGAGGGCTAGGGCCATTCCCCCGAGAAATGTCTGGGAACTTGGAGGTGCCTTGGTGGAAGAGTGGGGTAACATCTCACAGCAAGAACTGGCAAATCTGGTGCAGTCCATGAGGAGGAGATGCACTGCAGTACTTAATGCGTCTGGTGGCCACACCAGATACTGACTGTTACTTTTGATTTTGACCCCCCCCCCTTTGTTCAGGGACACTTTATTCCATTTCTGTTAGTCACATGTCTGTGGACCTTGTTCAGTTTATGTCTCAGTTGTTGAATCTTGTTATGTTCATACAAATATTTACACATGTTAATTTTGCTGAAAGTAAACGCAGTTGACAGTGAGAGGACGTTTCTTTTTTTCTTAGTTTATATATATATATATATATATATATATATATATATATATATATATATATATAAATTCGGTATATACAGTTGAAGTCGGAAGTTTACATACACCTTAGCCAAATACATTTAAACTCAGTTTTTCACAATTCCTGACATTTAATCCTAGTAAAAATTCCCTGTCTTAGGTCAGTTAGGATCACCACTTTATTTTAAGAATGTGAAATGTCAGAATAATAGTAGAGAGAATGATTTATTTCAGCTTTTATTTCTTTCATCACATTCCAAGTGGGTCAGAACTTTACATGCACTCAATTAGTATTTGGTAGAATTGCCTTTACATTTTTAACTTGGGTTAAACGTTTCGGGTAGCCTTCCACAAGCTTCCCACAATAAATTGGGTGAATTTTGGCCCATTCCTCCTGACAGAGCTGGTGTAACTGAGTCGGGTTTGTATGCCTCCTTGCTCGCACATGCTTTTTCAGTTCTGTCCACACATTTTCTATAGGATTGAGGTCAGGGTTTGTGATGGCCACTCCAATACCTTGACTTTGTTGTCCTTAAGCCATTTTGCCACAACTTTGGAAGTATGATTGGGGTCATTATCCATTTGGAAGACCCATTTGCAACCAAGCTTTAACTTCCTGACTGATGTCTTGAGATGTTGCTTCAATATATCGACATACTTTTCCTGCCTCATGATGCCATCTATTTTGTGAAGTGCACCAGACCCTCCTGCAGCAAAGCACCCCCACAACATGATGCTGCCACCCATGTGCTTCACGGTTGGGATTGTTTTCTTTGGCTTGCAAGCCTCCCCCTTTTTCCTCCAAACATAACAATGGTCATTATGGCCAAACAGTTCTATTTTTGTTTCATCAGACAAGAGGACACTTTGTCCCCAACCGTAGTCTGTCTTTTTTAATGGCAGTTTTGGAGCAGTGGCTTCTTCCTTGCTGAGCGGCCTTTCGGTTTATGTCAATATAGGACTCGTTTTACTGTGGATATAGATACTTTTGTACCTGTTTCCTCCAGTATCTTCACAAGGTCTTTTGCTGTTCTGGGATTGATTTGCACTTTTCGCACCACAGTACATTCATCTCTAGGAGACAGAACGCGTCTCCTTCCTGAGCGGTATGACAGCTGCGTGGTCACATGGTGTTTATACTTGCGTACAATTGTTTGTACAGATGAACGTGGTACCTTCAGGCATTTGGAAAATGCTCCTAAGGATGAACCAGACTTGTTGAGGTCTACAATTTTTTTCTGAGATCTTGGCTGATTTCTTTTGATTTTTATATGATGTCAAGCAAAGAGGCACTGAGTTTGAAGGTAGGCCTTGAAATAGATCCACAGGTACACCTCCAATTGACTCAAATGATGTCAATTAGCCTATCAGAAGCTTTTAAAGCCATGACATACTTTTCTGGAATTTTCCAAGCTGTTTAAAGGCACAGTCAACTTAGTCTATGGAAACTTCTGACCCACTGGAATTGTGATACAGTGAATTACAAGTGTAATTTTCTGTCTGTAAACAATTGTTGGAAAAATTAAATGTCCTAACCGACTTGCCAAAACTATAGTTTGTCATCAAGAAATGTGTGGAGTGGTTGAAATATGAGTTTTAATGACTTCAACCTAAGTGTATGTAAACTTCCAACTTCAACTTTACATATATTGATCAAGGGGTGCTGCAGCACCCATACTTCCTACGGCTTTGCTTCCATGAGAAATTCCATCATCTGGTGGTTTGTTGATGGAAAACGATGTCTCAGGCGCCGCGCCAGAATCTCCAGAAGTGTTATATTGGGTTGAGATCTGTTCTCACACAAACACACACACACACACACACACACACACACACACACACACACACACACACAGGAAAACCTTACTGGCCTTACTGAAGAGCTCACTGACTTTCAATGTAGCACCGTCATAGGATGCCCCCTTTCCAACAAGTCAGTTCATGAAATTTCTGTCAGGTCAACTGTAAGTGCTGTTATTGGGAAGTGGAAATGTCCAGGAGCAACAATTGCTCAGCCGCAAAGTGGTAGAACATACAAGCTCACAGAACGGGACCCCGAGTGCAAAAATCGTCTGTCCACTCACTACCGACTTCCAAACTGCCTCTGGAAGCAAAATCAGCACATTAACTGTTCGTTGGGAGCTTCATGAAATGAGTTTCTATTGCCGAGCAGCCACACACAAGCCTAGGATCACCATGTGCAATGCCAAGCGTCGGCTGGAGGGGTGTAAAGTTCACCGCCATGGAACTCTGGAACAGTGGAAACACGTTCTCTGGAGTGATGAATCACAGTTCACCATCTGGCAGTCAGACGGACAAATCTGGGTTTGGCG
Organism: Hucho hucho; assembly: GCA_003317085.1. Lineage (NCBI taxonomy): Eukaryota > Metazoa > Chordata > Actinopteri > Salmoniformes > Salmonidae > Hucho > Hucho hucho. Next base: position 615,283 of record QNTS01000591.1, read on the forward strand.
CATGCTAGGAGAACGCTACCTGCCCAAATGCATGTTGCCAACTGTAAAGTGTGGTGGAGGAGGAATACTGGTCTGGGGATGTTTTTCATGATTTGGACTCGGTCCCTTAGTACCAGTGAAGGGAAATCTTTACGCTACAGCATACAATGACATTCTCAACGATTCTGTGCTACCAACTTTGTGGCAACAGTTTGGTGAAGACCCTTTCCTGTTTTAGCATGACAATGCCCCCATGCACAGAGGGAATTCCATACCAAAATGGTTTGTCGAGATCTGAGTGGAAGAACTTGACTGCCCTGCACAGAGCCCTGACCTCAACCCCATTGAACACCCTTGGGATGAATTGGAATGTCGTCTGCGAGCCAGGCCTAATCGCCCAACATCAGTGCCCGACCTCACTAATGCTCTTGTGGCTGAATGGAAGCAAGTCCCCGCAGCAATGTTCCAACATCTAGTGGAAAGCCTTCCCAGAAGAGTGGAGGCTGTTATAGCAGCAAATTTGCATATTAATGCTCATGATTTTGGAATGAAATGTTCGACATTTGGTTTTCCACATACTTTGGTCATGTAGTGTATTTATACAGTATTGTAGTGACGTTAACCCAACACCTAGCAACCTCTTCAATTGGTTCGGACATCTTTTGGCCTAGTGTTTAAGGTGTTGCCTTGACAATTGCTGTGTTTGACCCGTGTTTGAGTCCCGGTCGGGACAACCCACTGAATATTCTACATTGATGTCAGAAGTGAGTTGACTCCAGTGAGGCCATTGGAGATACAGTGAGGGAAAAAAGTATTTGATCCCCTGCTGATTTTGTACGTTTGCCCACTGACAAAGAAATGATCAGTCTATCATTTTAATGGTAGGTTTATTTGAACAGTGAGAGACAAAATAACAACAAAAAAAATCCAGAAAAACATGTGAAAAATGTTATAAATTGATTTGCATTTTAATGAGGGAAATAAGTATTTGACCCCTCTGCAAAACATGACTTAGTACTTGGTGGCAAAACCCTTGTTGGCAATCACAGAGGTCAGACGTTTCTTGCAGTTGGCCATCAGGTTAGCACACACCTCAGGAGGGATTTTGTCCCACTCCTCTTTGCAGATCTTCTCCAAGTCATTAAGGTTTCGAGGCTGACGTTTGGCAACTCAAACCTTCAGCTCCCTCCACAGATTTTCTATGGGATTAAGGTCTGGAGACTGGCTAGGCCACTCCAGGATCTTAATGTGCTTCTTCTTGAGCCACTCCTTTCTTGCCTTGGCCGTGTGTTTTGGGTCATTGTCATGTGAAATACCCATCCACGACCCATTTTCAATGCCCTGGCTGAGGGAAGGAGGTTCTCACCCAAGATTTGACAGTACATGGCCCNACGGCGAGTTGAGTTGATGCCAAAGAGCTCCATTTTGGTCTCATCTGACCACAACACTTTCACCCAGTTGTCCTCTGAATCATTCAGATGTTCATTGGCAAATTGCAGCCTGCTTTCTTGAGCAGGGGGACCTTGCGGGCGCTGCAGGATTTCAGTCCTTCACGGCGTAGTGTGTTACCAATTGTTTTCTTGGTGACTATGGTCCCAGCTGCCTTGAGATCATTGACAAGATCCTCCCGTGTAGTTCTGGGCTGATTCCTCACCATTCTCATGATCATTGCAACTGCACGAGGTGAGATCTTGCATGGAGTCCCAGGCCGAGGGAGATTGACAGTTCTTTTGTGTTTCTTCCATTTGCGAATAATCGCACCAACTGTTGTCACCTTCTCACCAAGCTGCTTGGTGATGGTCTTGTAGCCCATTCCAGCCTTGTGTATGTCTACAATCTTGTCCCTGACATCCTTGGAGAGCTCTTTGGTCTTGGCCATGGTGGAGAGTTTGGAATCTGATTGATTGATTGCTTCTGTGGACAGGTGTCTTTTATACAGGTAAGAAACTGAGATTAGGAGCACTCCCTTTAAGAGTGTGCTCCTAATATCAGCTCGTTACCTCTATAAAAGACACCTGGGAGCCAGAAATCTTTCTGATTGAGAGGGGGTCAAATACTTATTTCCCTCATTAAAATTAAATTCCATTTATAACATTTTTCACATGCGTTTTTCTGGATTTTTTTGTTGTTATTCTGTCTCTCACTGTTCAAATAAACCTACCATTAAAATTATAGACTGATCATTTCTTTGTCAGTGGGCAAACGTACAAAATCAGCAGGGGATCAAATACTTTTTTCCCTCACTGTACGTGTACACCTCCTGAATTCTGTACAATATACACACACATTACTTTATAAAATTAAGAGAGTAAGACAAGTCCTGATCACACAACTCCTGCTGACTCAACTCTTACTGAGTGTCCTAAAATGGACACCGTTTGAGTATCCCTACCTTACCTTTTATGTCCACATGTTCAACATATCATCATAATACAGGAGTAGCAAAAAACAGTTCTATCCAAACACCACGAATTTGACTGAGTTGGAGAAAGGAAAGTTAAAGGAATAGGGGCAGCTTGAAGACTTGAGGCAGAAAATATATTGAAAAATAGAAGTGCTCCATTGAACGGAGGAAGGACACAGACAGACCATGACACAGCTGCAGTCAATACAGATAGCAGCTAGCGAGAGAAGCAATGCAGTGGTCTGACTATACTGCAATTCCTACTCGATTGTGTTAACACATACAGATAAACAACAATATGAACCACAACAACAACCACTACAACAACAACTAACCCTGAATCTAGTGGTCACTGCATGGCCTAAATATACACAGTGAACCAACGGAGGGAGCCACAAAACCCCTAAACTTTTCAGCTATAATGAACTGCTGTTTTCCAGGGGACCCAGGCATAGAAGGGGAGAGAAGGAGAGGGGAAGAGGAGCAGAGAAGGGGAGGTAGAGGAGGAGGTGATACTAGGCTATTGAAGTCCCACCCTGGACACTGCTTCATACTTACAACTGGTGGTGGCACTTTCTCAGACAGATAATCAATAGATATTATCACCTCTCCACACTATAGTGAGAAGAATATGTCTCAAATACTCCCATTCAGAATGATGGTGATGACTATATATCTGTGTGAGTGTTGGATGCAGGGTGGTGGATGCCCAAAATCTGGATGCCCAAATTTTAACAGCCACTCAAATTTTTTACCAGTCACAATTCCCCTCCGCAATGAATCACAGAAAACACATGCACATGTTTCGTAATGTTAAAACAACATGTTTTTAATGGTTTTGAAATTGATTTAAAAGAACACAGACCATGACATGCACACAGTTGTGGAACATTTTAGTCATTTATTAGAAGCACTTATCCAGAGTGATTTACAGGAGAAAAGATGGTTAAGTGCTTTGCTCAAGGACACATCGGCAGATTTTTCCTCTATTCGGCTCGGGGATTCGAACCAGCAACCTTTCGGCTACTGGCCCAATGCTCTTAATCGCTAGGCTACCTGGTAAAGTGACAAATATAATAATAGAACAAATTAAATGTATAATAACAGAGCAGCATGAGTTGCCTATAAACAGATCACACTCGAGAAATAAAGTGTCAGGTTTCAGGCCTGACCTCCAGTCGCTCTTCACTTTCTTCATGTGGTGGAGGCAGTGCCAGTGTCAGGACGAGATCTACCAGCTGAAGAAGGTCAGGGCACGGGTGTTTGAGGATCCTGTGGACCTTGGACCAGGACATCAACTCCACGCCGCTCTTTGGCTCCTGGTACAGCCTGGCCTTCAGGATGGTTTACTGGTCTGGGATCAGATCCACATTAGCACTGGCTCAACGTGCCTTGTTAGATCATCAACCTCTGAATCTCCAAAATCTGAAAAGACATACAATAAGTAAAATTATATTTAGTTAAATGCTTTCACGGGTTGTTAGTAAGTGTGGGTTGTTAGTAAGACCATGAGTATTGTTGTAAGATGCTAACATTCAGAGTTTTCTGCAACAGGTCCATTTTGCAGATCCACCAGTTTTGTGGCATGCATGATCACCAAATCTCTTGTCCATCCTTTGGCACAGCTGGTCAATGAGTTTGCACATGGATGGTCACACGAGCCAGGGTGCTGTCATCTCTGGGTGTCAGACTTACACCCTCATAGGTGTCTGTGTTGGCCAGACAAGCATTCAGCTTGGGACCAGGTCTGTATGGCAAAGAATACAACATTGTGTAACAAAGTTTTGGTTTGTTTTCAGAGAAACATGAAGCAGCTGGTCCGTACCACAGCCACATAACTTGCTATACTGTGGAAGCTGCGCGCCTTACTCTGCTGCACCGGATTATCCCCCTCAGAGTCTGTTGACTGAATCTTAAACAAACAAACAAATATACAAACAAATAATTACTATGACATTTAATATTTTGAGGGTAAATGACACATTTTAATGAACAGAATTTAACTCAAACAAACTAACCTACACTACCTATAACCTACTACCTGCTCTAGGTGAAGTCCCCTGTACCCTGTAAGTAAATGTTCTCGGGCCCTCAGAAGTTGAGAGACCTACCCTCCTGTTGGGATGAGCGACCTCAGTCCCAACACCGTGAAGCTGTTTTTGAGGTTGGCCCTGTTCAGAGGTCTCTTGTGATAGAACACATAGAGGCCTTGACAGTATATTTGAATGCTAGCTCAAGGCAACGGGCCATGCAGTGGATGCCTAGCATGTAGAACTTGTTGCCACACAGCCTGCCCACTAACCTTGTTTTGGACCCCGTCATCACGGATGCTCGATCAGTTGCAACAGCAACAAGCTTCTCCTGCAAATCCTCCTCCTGTGCTGTGCTGTTGTTCTCGTCTTGACTGCTTGCTCCACATACTGCCCTCATCATGCAAAGTATTGCCTCAGTGATGGTCTCTGCATCTGTCTTCTCAACTGCCTGAATTCCCACGAACTGGACCTCAACTTTTCCTTCCTGGCACAGTCTCAGACACACCAGCTCTTCCTCCATCCTGCACTCTCTGTAGACCCATCTGAGATGATTGCCTGGTACTTTGCAATAGAAATGTTCTCTTTGAACAGTCTTCTAGCCACCTCAGCTATGTAGAACATGAACACTCTTGCCTGTTTGTAGTTTCTGTAAGTGTTTCCTACCGATAGACCCTAGCTAGCTTTCATATTGTATTGATCTGTTTAGCTAGCTAGCTATAACATTACTGAGCTACACTATAACTAGGTAGCCTAGCTAGACAGCACTCACTGTTAACAAGTAAAGTCAAATCTAGCTACAAGCTAATATAATTTAGCCATGTTTTATTGGCCTTGAAAGAGTTACACAACATGTAATTTCTTCCTCGCACATCCAAACATAGTCAGGCAATGGTCTTCCCTTTTTCCAGATCGCGTGGACATTTCTGAACAGGTTTTTCATCCTTTCAAACTGGGACGATTCCGTGGATGAGATGGCTTTCATTGCTATGTTCTTCTCTGGGTGACTAGTCTTGGCCCGTTCTGTTGCATGACATCGTAGGTGGCACTTCGATGACTAGTGGTCTGAATGGCTTCAAGCTTCAGGTTTTTGGTACCCATCATAAATTAATTGGTCTGACATTTGACAGATGAGTACAGACGGCAGCGCGAACAGTACATTTGCTCTTCTTTGACATCATAGACTTTGCTTCTATTTCATTTTCTTTGTCTTTGGTTGATGTTGTTACTGCAGCTGGCCTTTAAACAGCAGCAATGTGACACCACATTTCTGCTAACGTTACAAGGGCTAACAAGCTAACAAGCAAGCTAAACACATTCACCTCAGCCAACACACATGTGCCTCAGCCAACACACACTATGCTTGGTTTGCGCGATTTTGAGTCAACCCTCTCGCCATGCCCCTCTGCCTCAGCTAACTAGTTTCAAAGTAGGAGGCCCGTTCTGTTAGACCAACCAGCGACCAACCAGGCAATGCACTCATTACGTGCGTTGTTGAATGTCCAATCAGAGAGAGAATCTGAAAACTAGACAGATTCATGGGAGTTGAAGTGTGTGAGTATTTCGGAAGTTTTGGTAACGATTTGGGAGGTATTTATGGGACGCTCTTTTTGGCTAATGTTGGCTACCTGCCACCGTGGCTGGTAGGTTTGGCAAATCTATGTGCCAAAGCAAAAAAATTACCAGCATTTGGGGGGTGTTCATTTCCAAACCTGATTGGATGATTAAGTATTTAGAGTATCGATAACTAGAACAACAGAAGGCTCTAATTGGCAATCAATGTGTAAAGCGTCTGTGTGTTGCTGGTGTAGAGGAGTCAGGCGCAGGACAGCAGATATGAGTAAATATAGCAAAAACATCCAAGCCCACAAAATACGGACCGCAATACAATAAAACAATCACTCACAAACAAACATGGGGGAACAGAGGGTTAAATAATGAACAAGTAATTGTGGGATTGAAACCAGGTGTGTAAAACAAGACAAAAACAATGGAAAAATGAAAAGTGGATCGGCGATGGCTAGAAAACCGGTGACGTTGCCCGAGCAAGGAGAGGGACCGACTTTGGCGGAAGTCGTGACACAATGGAAAGGGGAAGGAGTGACCTTACTAAACCTTTAGAGCTACAGTGGAAAAACCTGGCAGAGAGCAGTGTTAGTGTGGATGGAAATGGTGTTAATTGTTTCCATGAGACCCCATATTGAGTAAACAGATCATGGTAAACCAGATAATGGTGTGTAAACACACACATAAACAGTATTTGAACTGTCGGCTACTTTACATAAAATCCAATGTATTAAACAAACTATTTTTGTGGAAAACATTGGATACACATTACTGTTGGAGAGTGTTCCGTCTCTAACTGAACAACAGAACAAAACAGACTGCCCTATTTTAGACTGCCCTGTCTCTCTCTCTCTGCCTCTCCCTCTCTCTCGCTGAATGCCAGACAGATGTTTTCTAAAGAACAAGGTTTCCATCTGTCTGTTTTACCCCATATTATTTTATAGGTTATTGACTCTGCTTCCTCTCTATCATTCTCTTATTCTTAGTCTCCCTATTGTTTTGTGTATGAAAAATATGCAAAAAAAAATTTGTGATGGATGTATAGAGACAAACCCTGAAAAATCTCCAGAGACAAGACAAGGAAGGAAAATCAAAGGCAGAGCTAAAAATATCTCAAATGTATATTTTTTCAGTTGATGTTGTGGCCCTCGATCGTCTCCCACAAAGCGTCAGTTTAAGACTCAACCCAAAGACAAACATTCAACTCTCTCTTCCTACATCAAGACTCTTTGCACTAGCTAAACGTATCATCTAGCATCACCTCTCCAGACATGAGCGCTAAAGGTGTTTGAATTATCAAGTCATTTTGGGTATAAAAGCATTCTCAAGTCATTGGGGTAACAACAAATAAGCAGAAAATAGAAAAGATCTCCCTCTCTCTCTCTTATTAGTGTAGTGCTTAGCTTTCTCCCTTTCCATATTGAATCAATGTTTGCTTTTGCATCAGCACGATTAATGTACAGTTTAGGAACTAGCTTAAAGCCGCTCTGTAAATATTTAGTGGTTCGTTCCGTTAGTTGCAGCCTGACCTGATGCAATCCCTTCAGTTCAATTAAATGCAATCGATGTCCCTCGTTACACATTAACTACTTCTCATTGTCTCTGAAGGCTTGTGTCTTAACATGTGAGCACTGATGGAGGAATTGTGTGTTCCTGGTGTAACTCTGGCAGTTGTTGTTGCCATCCTGTACCTGTCCCGCAGGTGTGATGTTCGGATGTACCGATCCTGTGCAGGTGTTGTTACACATGGGCTGTCACTGCGAGGACGATCAGCTGTCCGTCCTGTCTCCCTGTAGCGCTGTCTTAGGCGTCTCACAGTACGGACATTGAAATGTATTGCCCTGGCCACATCTGCAGTCCTCATGCCTCCTTGCAGCATGCCTAAGGCACGTTCACGCAGATGAGCAGGGACCTTAGGCATCTTTTTTTTGCTGTTTTTCAGAATCAGTGTCCTAAGTTTTTATAACTGTGACCTTAATTGCCTACCGTCTGTAAGCTGTTAGTGTCTTAACAACCGTTCCACAAGTGCATGTTCATTAATTGTTTATGGTTCATTGAACAATCATGGGAAGCAGGGATTAAACCTTTTACAATGAAGATCTGTGAAGTTATTTGGATTTTTACGAATTATCTTTGAAAGACAGGGTCCTGAAAAAGAGACATTTCTTTGTTTGTTGAGTTTATTTAATGAAGCTGCCGGTTGAGGACTTGTGAGGCGTCTGTTTCTCAAACTAGACACTCTAATGTACTTGTCCGCTTGCTCAGCTGTGACCGGGGCCTCCCACTCCTCTTTCTATTATGGTTTGAGACAGTTTGCGCTGTTCTGTGAAGGGAGTAGTACACAGCGTTGTACGAGATTTTCAGTTTCTTGGCAATTTCTCACATGGAATAGCCTTCATTTCTCAGAACAAGAATAGACTGACGAGTTTCAGGAGAAAGGTCTTTGTTTCTGGACATTTTGAGTCTGTAATCAAACCCACAAATGCTGATGCTCCAGATACTCAACTAGCCTTTTAAAATGATAAACTTGGATTAGCTAACACAACGTGCCATTGGAACACAGGAGTAATGGTTGCTGAGAATGGGCCCCTGTACGCCTATGTAGATATTCTAACACGTTTGACGGTAAGACCCAGGTGCAGACAATGTCAAAGTAACAAAAGTTTATTAATTTCAACACGGGCAGCCAAAGGTACAGGACGGCAGGCAGGCTCAGAGTCAGTTCAGGCAGAAGTCGGTAATCCAGAGTAGCGGGGCAAGGTACAGGACGGCAGACAGGATCAGGGTCAGGGCAGGCAGAGGTCGGTAATCCAGGGTAGTGCGGCAAAGGTACGGGACGGTAGGCAGTCTCAGGGTCAGGGCAGGCAGAAATGTCAAAACCGGAAAAACTAGAAAACAGGCACTATAGACAGGACAGGAGCAAGGGAAACCGCTGGTAGGTATGAATGAACAAAACGAACTGGCAACAGACAAACAGAGAACACAGGTATAAATACACAGGGGATAATGGGGAAGATGGGCGACACCTGGGGAGGGGTGGAGACAATCACAAAGACAGGCGAAACAGATCAGGGTGTGACATATTCCATAAGAAATCAGCCATTTCCAGATACAATAGTCATTTACAACATTAACAATGTCTCCACTGTATTTCTGATCAATTTAATGTTATTTTAATGGACAAAAAATGTGCATTTCTTTCAAAAACAATTACATTTCTAAGTGACCACAAACTTTTGAACGGCGGTGTACATGACTAAGTGACTGATGATAGGATACAACAAACACATTCATAGTTTGAGGGAGGCCCCAAATACCTTGCACTGTCTGCACAGTCGTTGCTATCATAAATATTTGAATTGTGCATTATAATGATACATCTGCAATTCTGTATTAATTTGCACATCCTACTGGCGCCGGAGAAGAAGGCAGACGTTTTACGTGTCCCCAACCGATTGTGTTTTTTTGTTCATTTATTTGCATTGTTTGTAACTAATTATTTTACTTATTTTGTACATAATGTTGCCGCTACCGTGTCTTATGACCGAAAAGAACTTCTGGACATCAGGACGAGTCTGACGAGCCCGACGCGAACGATATACTGCTTTCTCGGGAACAGGCCCACATCCCTGTGATTTGCGTGAAGAGGAGGTGGAGAAAAATGGGCCGGATGGCGGGCTGCCTTCTGAGAATTCGTAGGCGATCATGTTAACACCCACTTCCTTCCGTTCTGCTAACAAATGTGCAATCTTTGGATAATAAAATAGACCTACGCGGAAGATTAAACTACCAACGGGACATTCAAAACTGTAATATCTTATGCTTCACGGAGTCGTGGCTGAACGACGACAATATCAACATACAGCTGGCTGGTTATACGTTGCACCGGCAGGATAGAACAGCGGCGTCTGGTAAATCGGACTATGTATTTTTGTAAATAACAGCTAGTGCACGATATCTAAGGAAGTCTCGAGCTATTGCTCGCCTGAGGTAGAGTATCTCATGATAAGCTGTAGACCACACTATCTTCCTAGAGAGTTTTCATCTGTATTTTTCGTAGCTGTTTACATACCACCACAGTCAGAGGCTGGCACTAAGACAGCATTGAATGAACTGTATTCCGCTATAAGCAAACAAGAAAACACTCACCAAGAGGCGGTGCTCCTAGTAGCATGGGACTTTAATGCAGGGAAACTTAAATCCTTTTTACCAAATTTCTATCAGCATGTTAAATGTGTAAACAGAGGAAAAATAACTCTGGACCACCTTTACTTCACACACAGAGACGCATATAAAGCTGTCCCTCACCCTCCACTTAGCCAATCTGACCATAATTCTATCCTCCTGATTCCTGCTTACAAGCAAAAATGTAAGCAGGAAGTGGTCAGAGGAAGCAGATGCTAAGCTACAGGACTGTTTTGCTAGCACAGACTGAAATATGTACTGGGATTCCTCCGATGGCATTGAGGAGTACACCACATCAGCCATTGGCTTCATCAATAAGTGCATTGATGACGTCGTACCTACAGTGACCATACGTACAGTACATACCCCAACCAGAAGACATGGATTACAGGCAACATCTGCACTGAGCTAAAGGCTAGAGATGCCACCTTCAAGGAGAAGGACTCCAACCTGGAAGCTTATAAGAAATCTCGCTATGCCCTCCGATGAACCATCAAACACGCAAAGCATCAATACAGGACTAAGTTCGAATCGTACTACACCGGCTCTGACGATCGTCGGATGTGCCAGGGCTTGCAACACAATACAAACTAAAAAGGGAACCACAGCCGAGAGCTGCCCAGAGCCTACCAGATGATCTAAACTCCTTCTATGCTTGCTTCAAGGCAAATAACATTGAAACATGCATGAGAGCACCAGCTGTTCCGGAAGACTGTGTGATCACACTCTCTGCAGTCGATGTGAGTAAGACCTTTAAACAGAACACACATCTCTGAGTTACTATCACTCACATCATGTAACTCCACAATTAGTGCCATGTTATTATGTTGAATGTGCTGTGTGTGCTGTGCGCGTGTGTGTGTGTGTGTGTGTGTGTGTGTGTGTGTGTGTGTGTGTGTGTGTGCACGCCTGTGTGACAGTAATAAATACTGAGGGTTGGGAAACGCTCCTTTCTACTTACTGCCTATCTGTTTACATAAACTGAAGGTCTCATTCCATTTTTGTCCACTTATGTCTCTGAGATGTCCTGACATTATCTATGATAAAAATTGATGACCACTTACTGTAGAGCTGGCAAGAAGCCTGGCTGCAGCTTCTAGCTGCTCTCAAATATTTTACTCTAGAACCACCGGGCTTTTCAACATACCTATTCAAACCAAGAGAATCCCGCCAGGCATCATCTCTAGCCAACACTAAATCTTAGATAGTTGAGAACCATCTTGCTTCTGTTTCAAACTAACCTTGTCGGCGGCAACGTCTTGCACTAACAAAAAATATGATGCTAGCTGGCAAGCTAACGATCTAGTTTCTCAATTGGATTTCAAACACTTCAGCTGTGAAAGCTGGCATAAATTCCCCATAAATGAAAATATTTTTTCCATCGCAGTGCCAAAAAACGAGGAGTCCTCCTACTCTTTGAAAAACTCTCACTCTTTGAAAAATGTCAATGTGAACTGATAAAGGCCACTCAGAAACCAAACCAGATGAATGAAATGGTCTAATTTCTGATAATGCATGGATAAAAGAAGCCTGGCTTGGAAAATAGTGTCCTTTTCCTTATTCCTTATCTATTGTCGCAGTAAGACAGAAACACTTACATGTAGCTTGGCAGAAAGGTATTTAATCAACAGTATTTTGTGATGGCTGTCACAAATCCATTTTCCTCTCACCTCCACAGAAATATAGTCTAATGACAAAAACACATATGTGACCGACAAGCTCCATTCGGTCTTATGTAGCAAAATTTGAAACTGTGTTTTTTACATTGGATAAAAGTAGAGACTCCGAGCTGGAAAATGGTATATCATACACTACAGTTGAGGAACAATAGGAAAGTAATTCTGCTTTGAAAGTTGATAAACTTATAACACATATTTTATGAAAATGGCCCTTGAATGTATTGGAACACGTACTGGAGAGTTCCTCTTTGTCTAGACCCATTCAGTATTGTTCACACCCTCTTCAGCCTTTGCCCCACCCATGTCTTTAATGATTCACATTCATGACATCAGCAGCCTGGTGGTTCAAAATAGCATAACTGGTATATTTTAACGCTAATAAACCCATCCGTTTAAAAATGAATTTAGTATATGTCAATCTAGCAAACCAGGCAACTACAAGCAACTTTCTGAACAATGTTTTGGTTAGTTTCTAGCTTGTTAGCTAGCGAATGTTAACTGGCTAGGCAGTTAATGCAGCTAATGACCCCATCATATAGCTCACAACAAGATCATTATTTACAAGTTAATGGCAAGCAAATGACGACAGAAAATAGCTTATGGTTGTGAGTGTGACAAAATAAATTATACTGGAGAATTTTAGAACTTGGACACTGTCTCGTTGGCCTAACGTTATATCCTAATTTGACTTTGGTGCAGGTAATGTTGTTCTTCACGTTACCGTCTCTGGTAAACACTCACTATATCAAATAAAATCGAAGTTTATTTGTCACAGGATACAGAAGGTGTAAACGATACATTGAAATGGTACCTTGCATAGTGGAGTCTTTTGTTTAGACATGTGAACCATAATCCTAACTCATAACGTTATTACCCTGCATGAATCTGCAGGTAGCTAACCAACTAGATTCAATGTTAGCTAGCTAGCTAACATTAGGCTATAACTAGCAATGCAAATGTTGCTGAGATACGAATAATATTACTACACAGATCATACACGTAATGTTAGCTAGCGAGCCAGCCAGCTAACGTTAGCTAGCTAACAGTATGCTTTAACTTGCAATGAAAATTACTTTCTGACAAAATTTTAAAATCTTAATGTCTGAAAATGTAGCTAGCTAGACTCTTACCTGTATACATGGATGAACGCTTCTTCCTCTCAGTCACGGATGCCATGGTTGCTCTTAGTTTGAAGATGTAATCTGGAGACAGGTGTTTTATACAACAGCCTTCTGTGTGTTCTCTCTTCAACTCGCTCTACCTATTTGCAATCAAATGCCTGAATTTTCTCCATCTCCTTAGCTATCACACTCCGCTTCCCCCGGGCATTCCACTGATTTAAAAATGCAGTCCTCCAGAAAGTGGAGGGCAACGATTTTGCAGTTATTCGTGAGATCTTAAAAAAAGCAGTGTTAGAAAGTATTACCTACACATACTGAGCAGCCCTTTGTTATAGACAGAAGAGTGCTACTTGGCAGACCAATCTGAACTCATCTCTCGGCATGTCCAGCCCATCCATTATCTCAGCCAATCATGGCTAGCGGGAAGGTTCCTGTCTTTTTGCGTGGCTAAACCAACTAGACTCGTAATTTCAAAATTTTATTCATATTTACAAATGGCGTACCAGTTTGTTAGTAAGCGACATAAAAGATTACATGTTCCAGAACGCATTTCTGCCAATAAACGCATTTTGATAAAAATATATGTTTACGTTCAAATGCCTCTCCTGTGAAGTAGTGACGCACAACATACGCATAATTTCCTGAAATGAGTCACATACTGTATTTCCTTGAATAAAGCAAAGAAACACACATTAGTACCAATACACCTTTAAAGCCTTTATAAGAATAGCAATGCCATCAAAGAAGCCATGACTACAGGCAGAGGTGTCATACCTATAGGTGGCACAGGGACACGTGAGCCCTTAGATTAGTCCTTTAAAAATAATACAAATATTGTTGGTTGTTAGTTTGTTTCTATGTAATACTATGTACTAGCCACTTAGCATTTTATGAAGTTGGCTTTAGCTAGCCCAGATAGGTTCCTAATCTCCCAACCTCATAACTATCTACTAAGAAGCCATTTCAGGCTATCAATCTAGTTAGAGTATTGAGCTTGTCTAAATGTATTAGCTGGCATGCCTGCTGGCAAGGTTGGTAGACTTTAGGAAAGAAAGAAATAACTAAATGTACTGAATAAGACTCACATTCCTTTCAATATTTTACCCAGATTTTAGCAGAGATGCAGAGAAGCATATGTAGTTTCTTTAAAAAAAAGAACCACCAGTCTGGAGGATACAGACAGTTTAAGAGGTATGCTTAGATAGGCAGAAAAATGATGATTATGGCTCTAGATTGCAGGAAAAAGTTGTTTCAGGTGTTTGAAAAATCAAAAATTCCCAAATTTACGGACAATCCGCCCTCTGGAACCCCCCTAGCCATCCACACGTAATTTCCCCCCCCCCCCCGGGGTGCATGACGCCCCTGACTATAGGGTCAGTTAAAAACAACGTCACCATTTCATGACCCATAGAATAGAATATTCTGAAAATAACCCGGTGGAATAAACATTTGGACTTAAACCACCAGGTGGTTTATTGACAGACCAGTGAGGAGCAGAACATTATTTTTTAAGCACACCAGTGAGGAGCAGAACATATTGCCCAAATCAAACATTGTGTTCCATCCAACTTCAGCCTGTATAGAGTTGATCAGTGGTTGTGTGTGTCTGTCTGTATTGCAGACTTTTACAAAATGGCGTTCAAACTAGAATTGCTATGGGATTGCATCGTCATGCTAGCTAATGCATTCAGAATTTGACACCTGCAAAGATTCCCTGACCCATTTAATTATATTCCAGTGGTAATACCATGTTTAGAGGCATAATGCACATGCAGCATCTGATCAAGTCCTTGCTTAATTCAGATGACTGTTTTGGAATTATGTATTATTCCCAGAAATATGTATTATTCCCAGTTTATGGATGCAGATCATCACCGAAATGTCAGAGACATTTTAAAATGTAAAAACGTTCTACCAGAGTACTTTACCCTAATGCATAATGTATCCATTTTGTACACAATTATGTTTGCGTGCAGATGTTAGGCCGTTACAAACGGAGAGGAACTGGCTCTCTTGTACTAGCTTCTCTGTTGCTTGCTGACACATCTTCTTTCCAAGCTCCATTTAGAAAACCTCTTGTCTGAAACATAGGCTACAGGAAAAGATGCATGCAAACTCGTAAATAGAAGTGCTTACCTTGCAAGGTGTCTATGACTCAGACAAGAGATCTCCATAGAGAGACAATCATTTTTAAAATACTAAAACATCTCACTTTCCCACTGAAGGGGAAAGAGCTAAACAAACATATTACATTTGTTTGATGAGGCACAGCACAGCAAGACATGGTCCTAACCATAATAGTTTGATTATGTTCGGCAATGTACCGTACAGAATTATTTCCCAATGTGAACAATGTCTGAATAGAATCGTTAGACATAGGAGCCAACCGCAGACCTGTCTTCGTATTGTCTGCACTGCTTTGCCCGTAATTTATTTTACAGCTACTGTAAAGAAAATGTCTTTCTCTGCCCACCAAGTTGGCAGCTCTCATACATTATATTTCTGGATTGTGTGTGTATTGTTTTTTTTTTTTTATTGTTAGGTATTACAGCACTGTTGGAGCTAGAAACACAAGCATTTCGCTGCACCTGCGATAACATCTGCAAATCTGTGTACCTGATCAATAAACTTTGATTTGATTTATTTACCATTGAGCAATATTCTAGCTGTTGTTTCATTACTGCCCAATGAAGAGTGCACATCTGTATTGCCTTATTAATTTGTTGCTTTTATCTGTGGTCTGTGGTAGAATTATTGTGTTGGTATGTGTATATGTTCATGTTGTGTATGTTCTGGCTGGCACAATCCAATTTCCCCTTGGAGGATTATTAAAGTACTATTTTATCCTATCGGATCTTATTCCCTGCATTTGGACACGTAGAGTGGGGAAGGTTTTTGGTTTGTGCCAACACATTTTGGGAGTGGTTGGTTGTTAGATGATACAATCTTTCAGAGAACATATAGTGAACCCCATTCTTCCCTCCTCCTCCTCCTCCTCCTCCTCCTCCTCCTCCTCCTCCTCATCACCTGGCTGGGTCTCCAGCTGTGTCTTGTGTTGTCGGCCATGTCACTTTGGATAAAAGCATCAGCTGGCTCAGATGAATAATGAGTGTTATATCAGCTGTGTTCCCTGTCACTGAACACCTGTGTGCTGTCTGTGCTCTGTGATTGCACTGTCACTCTGCGAGAGAGATACTGGTTCCATCTCTGATCAGCTCTTACCATGGCCAGGAGGGGGTAAAAGAGCCACCGAGGGGTCTGCCTGTGGGGGTGGGGAGTGTGTGCGTGTATGTGTGGGTTGGTGTGTGTGTTTGGCATGCCTGTCACTACTCGGTAGAATAAAGGTATAACGGTAACCTGTATATGGGCTCTGGCGACTTTTTAGTCCGGCCAACACAGCCTTTTGCATTCTGGTTGTAATGCATTTGAATTCACATAGAAATAATTTGTCTTTGATGCACTGTTCTGCACTGCACTATGAAGAAATGGTAGGCAATTGTGCAGTGTTATAGCAATCCCAGACATCATTACAACCAATTTTACATTCATTATGATGTCATATCAACCACTGGGAAAAGACAGGAGGTATGGTAATACCTATGTATTGATGTAATTGATTACACTCCAAATGGGCCTGTTAGAAGTTGTCGGCTGACTGTTTGTTTCATACTGTTTATGAGCAGTAAATTTAGGCGAAGATAAGAAGCATAAATTCACACTCCCCGCTGGATATTTACACTATTTACAGCTAACTGCCAAAATAATGGAAACACTTGAGTAAATGAGGGATACAAAGTATATTGAAAGCAGGTGCTTTCACACATTTGTGGTTCCTGTGTTATTTAAGCAATTAAAATGTCATTTTTTATGTATGTGAGTGCAAACATTCTCAAACAAAAAAACTGTACTGGTCCCCCCATGGGAATCAGACCTACAACTCTGGCGTTGCAAGCATCATGCTCTACCAACAGAGCCACACAGGACCACATCCCATCATGCTTAGGGTCATGTGTAAAATGCTGGGCAGGCCATTATTTTGGCTACCGTGGCTATGCTCCCATAGGATGATAATTCCCCCATCCACAGGGCATGAGTGGTCACTCACTGAATAGTTTGATGAGCATGAAAACGATTTAAACCAGGGATGGACAACTTTGATGGGGTTGGGAGACACAAAATCTGAACTCATCACGAGGGGACGCAGTTGCCTGCAGGTCTGACATAAGATAAAAACTGCTGATGCACAACCAAATTTAGAAATTACACCTTGTGTATTTCACTAATCTAACTTGCAACAGTAAATTGAGACCCCGAAAAATTGTGTTGCATCCCTCTGAATGGTGTTGCATCCCACTTATAGAATCCATGCCAAGGTGCATTGAAACTTACCTGTACCTCTTCATCTGAATGCAAACACCCACAATGAAGGGGGTTTCTGTGTTCCCGTACGACGGTAACGCCTTCTCCTTTAAAAACCATCTCAAAGCTTGAACCTGTGGAAGACAGCAGTGTGGTATAAAGAACAATGGAAAATCGAAAGGAAAATGCCGCCCACTGCTGCTCATGCTCCCAGGTGATATTTATTTACAACGTTTCGACCCTTAGGTCTTCATCAGGCATCCATATCCCAGGTGGGGGTGGAAGGTCCTATATATAGGGGCAGTACTCAGTGACATCACTTCTTGAAATAGGAGGTAAAAATGTATAACATAGTTTCGCAATATTAACATTCAATGTGTCAAAATACATGATCATACACAGAGAATGTGATCAATATTTATAGTAATATACATACACATACAATATTCAATTAGGATGAAAAAAAACACAATTTAGAATTATTGAAAGTATAAGAACAGTTTCAAGTCAAACTCCTTGTTAAGGCCAAGAGGAGACAGTGTTCAGCCTGTGGATCCAGAAAGATTCCCTTTGAAGAAGTTTCCTCTCAATGTCCCCTCCCCTGAGTGACATCTTGACCACCTGTCCTTATATTGCTGCGGTGCTCACTGATCCGTGTCTTAAGGCTTCTACGGGCTTTCCCTCTGTAAAACAGACCATAAGGACATTTCAACATGGAAATAACATTGGTGGACATGCAAGTAATCAGGCCCTTGATCTTAAATCTTTGTCCTGTGCGGGGGTGTGTAAATGAGTTGCATTTGTACGTAAAGCTGCATTGAGCACATTGGCCACATTTGTAATTACCCTCTGGAACCTTGTCCAAAAAAGTTTCCCTTTTCTCTGGTGGGTAATCAGATTTAACCACAATATCTCTCAAGTTTGGAGGTATTTTAAAAATCCTTTGGGGGGGATATTTAAAAATGGGTTTCAATTGTGGGTCAGTATCAATAATGTACCAGTGCTTCCTGATAATGTCCTTAAATGCCTTCCCCAATGGTGAGTATTGGGTGAGTGCGAATGAGGTAAGATAAGGAAGGTAAGGCAATAAATAGGCCAAGGTCGTGAAGTAATTACAATATAGCAATTAAACACTGGAATGGTAGATGTGCAGAAGATGAATGTGCAAATAAAGATACTGGGGTGCAAAGGAGCAAGATAAACAAATAAATAAATACACTATGGGGATGAGGTAGATGGATGGGCTATTTACAGATGGGCTACGTACAGGTGCAGTGATCTGTGAGCTGCTCTGACAGCTGGTGCGTAAAGCTAGTGAGGGAGATAGGAGTCTCCAGCTTCAGTGATTTTAGCAGTTCGTTCCAGTCATTGGCAGCAGAGAACTGGAAGGAAAGGCGGCCAAAGGAAGAATTGGCTTTGGGGGTGACCAGAGAGATAAACCTGCTGGAGCGCGTGCTATGAGTGGGTGCTGCTATGGTGACCAGTGAGCTGAGAAAAGGCAGGGCTTTACCTAGCAGAGACTTGTAGATGACCTGGAGCCAGTGGGTTTGGCGAAGAGTATGAAGCGAGGGCCAGCCAACGAGAGCGTACAGGTCGCAGTGGTGGGTAGTATATGGGGCTTTGGTGACAAAACGGATGGCACTGTGATAGACTGCATCCAATTTGTTGAGTAGGGTGTTGGAGGCTATTTTATAAATGACATCGCCGAAGTCGAAGATCGGTAGGATGGTCAGTTTTACGAGGGTATGTTTGGCAGCATGAGTGAAGGATGCTTTGTGGCGAAATAGGAAGCCGATTCTAGATTTAATTTTGGATTGGAGATGCTTAATGTGAGTCTGGAAGAAGAGTTTACAGTCTAACCAGACACCTAGGTATTTGTAGTTGTCTACATATTCTAAGTCAGAACCGTCCAGAGTAGTGATGCTGGACGGGCGGGCAGGTGTGGGCAGTGATCGGTTGAAGAGCATGGATTTAGTTTTACTTGCATTTAAGAGCAGTTGTAGGCCACGGAAGGAGAGTTGTATGGCATTGAAGCTCGTCTGGAGGTTAATTAACCTCTTAGGGATAAACGGCGCGCTAGCGGACCGCTCCCGACACTACCCGGGGAAATGTAAGGCGCCAAATTCAAAATCCAAAAGTTGAATTATTAAACATTCATCAATATACAAGTGTTGCATAGTCATCAAAAGCTCTGATTCTTGGCAATATCACAGTGTTGTCAGATTTCAAAAAGGTGAAAAGCACAACATTTGATTGTTTGAGGATAGCACCCCACATATTTAGCATAAATTCATAACCAGCGCGGGCCACACAAAACCCATATAAGAGCTAAAATAAATCACTTACCTTTCAAAGAACTTCTGCTGAGAGCTTCCCAAGTGTCCAATGAAGACATCCAATGGTTCTTTTGTTAGAAAAAGT
>QNTS01000592.1:5029-18572 GCA_003317085.1 Hucho hucho
TATTTTGGTTTCATCTGACCATATGACATTCTCCCAATCCTCATCTGGATCATCCAAATGCTCTCTAGCAAACTTCAGACGGGCCTGAACATGTACTGGCTTAAGCAGGGGGACACGTCTGGCACTGCAGGATTTGAGTCCCTGGCGGCGTAGTGTGTTACTGATGGTAGGCTTTGTTACTTTGGTCCCAGCTCTCTGCAGGTCATTCACTAGGTCCCCCCGTGTGGTTCTGGGATTTTTGCTCACCGTTCTTGTGATCATTTTGACCCCACGGGGTGAGATCTTGCGTGGAGCCCCAGATCGAGGAAGATTATCAGTGGTCTTGTATGTCTTCCATTTCCTAATAATTGCTCCCACAGTTGATTTCTTCAAACCAAGCTGCTTACCTATTGCAGATTCAGTCTTCCCAACCTGGTGCAGGTCTACAATTTTGTTTCTGGTGTCCTTTGACAGCTCTTTGGTCTTGGCCATAGTGGAGTTTGGAGTGTGACTGTTTGAGGTTGTGGACAGGTGTCTTTTATACTGATAACAAGTTCAAACAGGTGCCATTAATACATGTAACGAGTGGAGGACAGAGGAGCCTCTTAAAGAAGAAGTTACAGGTCTGTGAGAGCCAGAAATCTTGCTTGTTTGTATGTGACCAAATACTTATTTTCCACCATAATTTGCAAATAAATTCATTAAAAATCCTACAATGTGATTTTCTGGATTTTTTTTCCTCATTTTGTCTGTCATAGTTGAAGTGTACCTATGATGAAAATTACAGGCCTCTCTCATCTTTTTAAGTGAGAGAACTTGCACAATTGGTGGCTGACTAAATACTTTTTTGCCCCACTGTATACTTCAGTATTCCATAGTAACATCTGACAAGAATATCTAAAGACACTGAAGCAGCAAATTTGGGGGAATTAATATTTGTGTCATTCTCAAAACTTTTGGCCACGACCATATATATATATTCGTAATATATTTTCCTTCATTATTTTCCCCTAACCCTACCATCCCACCCCTAATTGGTGTAAACTAATGGGCAACAACTCTTCTGCTAATAGGATTATTATATTATTAATCGATTGACTATTACTTATTAAATCACCCAGCGGTGCTATTTGCAGAGTTAGCTCCAGGTAAATGTTGCAATTCTTTAACCATTCCTGAACCTGCGACCAAAAAACAAACTACATATGGACAGTACCCTGTGACGATCGACGCTTGAGACAGGAAGCAGGTACAGGGAGAATATTTAATGAATAACAGACAAGAAACAGGACAGGAACAGCGTCTGTTCCATCAATGCTGACACGGGGATGGAACAGAGGAAACTGATAGATAAAGGGGAGGCAATCAAATAATGACGGAGTTCAGTTGGGTCCAATGAGGCGCGGGTGTGCGAAACAAAGCGCCAGCGAGGGAGAGCGGGAGCAGGCGTGACAGTACCCAAACAAATGATCTAATGATTCTGTCTCTTCGCAGCGAAATATGCAGAGCTGGGATGGTTGTATCCCTCATATAACATTCTATTGGTTACAAGAATTTTGTATGATAATTTCAATAATATAACTCTACGTTTTTAATTCGGTGTTGTTTTGTGTATCAGTTCATAAACAGTTCATAAACATCAAATCTCTTCCCAACTATTTTACAATCTATATGGCATTGTTGTACATTTTTTGGTCCTTAAATGAAAAATGTTGGTCTGTAACACGGGGCCGGCAGACAAGTTACGTACTTTCTCCCCCTTCCACTTGCCTCTTCCATTTTTGCTGTAATGCTGCAATTAGTTGGTTGTAATTTTGAGTATAGATTTTTTTTAAATTATCAATTACTATATTTGAGTTCAACCGAAACTGAGAGGTTGACATCTGAATGAGGGAAAGGGCCATTCTTGAACATGGGGTGAGACATTCTTACTAATAAATTTGCTCATATAATTTAAATCAAATCAAATCAAATGTATTGGTCACATGCACATGGTTAGCAGATGTTAATGCGAGTGTAGCGTAATGCTTGTTCTTCTAGTTCTGACCATGCAGTAATATCTAACAAGTAATCTAACAATTTCACAACAACTACCTTATACACACAAGTGTAAAGGAATGAATAAGAATATGTACATATAAATATATGGATGAGCGATGGCCAAACGGCATAGGCAAGATGCAGTAGATGGTATAGAGTACAGTATATACATGTGAGATGAGTAATGTAGGGTATGTAAACATTATATAAAGTGGCATTGTTTAAAGTGGCTAGTGATACATTTATTACACCCACTTTTTAATTATTAAAGTGGCTAGAGGTTTGAGTCAGTATGTTGGCAGCAGCCACTCAATGTTAGTGATGGCTGTTTAACAGTCTGGTGGCCTTGAGATAGAAGTTGTTTTTCAGTCTCTCGGTCCCAGCTTTGATGCACCTGTACTGACCTCGCCTTCTGGATGATAGTGGGGTGAACAGGCAGTGGCTTGGGTGGTTGTTGTCCTTGATGATCTTTTTGGCCTTCCTGTGACATCGGGTGGTGTAGATGTCTTGGAGGGCAGGTAGTTTGCCCCTGGTGATGCATTGCTCCCTCTGCTGTTTCCTGAAGTCCACGATCATCTCCTTTGTTTTGATGACGTTGAGTGTGAGGTTATTTTCCTGACACCACACTCTGAGGGCCCTCACCTCCTCCCTGTAGGCCGTCTCGTCGTTGTTGGTAATCAAGCCTACCACTGTAGTGTTGTCTGCAAACTTGATGATCGAGTTGGAGGCGTGCATGGCCACGCAGTCATGGGTGAACAGGGAGTACAGGAGGGGGCTAAGAATACACCCTTGTGGGGCCCCAGTGTTGAGGATCAGCGGGCTGGAGATGTTATTTCCTACCCTCACCACCTGGGGGCGGCCCGTCAGAAAGTCCAGGACCCAGTTGCACAGGGCGGGGTCGAGACCCAGGGTCTTGAGCTTAATGACGAGTTTGGAGGGTACTATGGTGTAAATGCTGAGCTGTAGTCGATGAACAGCATTCTTACATAGGTATTCCTCTTGTTCAGATGGGTTAGGGCAGTGTGCAGTGTGATTGCGTCGTCTGTGGAACTGTTGGGGCGGTAAGCAAATTGTAGTGGGTCTAGGGTGTCAGTTAGGGTGGAGGTGATATGATCCTTGACTAGTCTCTCAAAGCACTTCATGATGACTAAGGTGAGTGCTACGGGGCGATAGTCATTTAGCTCAGGTTTTGGTAGCGGGCCGTGTCGGTGGCACTGTATTGTCCTCAAAGTGAGCAAAGAAGTTGTTTAGTTTGTCTGGGAGCAAGACATCGGGGTCAGCGGCGGGGCTGGTTTTCTTTTTGTGATTGACTGTAGACCCTGCCACATACCTCTCGTGTCTGAGCCGTTGAATTGCGACTCTACTTTGTCTCTTTACTAACGCTTAGCTTGTTTGATTGCCTTGCGGAGGGAATAGCTACACTGTTTGTATTCGGTCATGTTTTCGGTCGCCTTGCCCTGATTAAAAGCAGTGGTTCGCGCTTTCAGTTGTGTGCGAATGCTGCCATCAATCCACGGTTTCTGGTTGGGGAAGGTTTTAATAGTCGCTGTGGGTACAACATCACCGATGCACTTGCTAATAAACTCGCTCACCGAATCAGCGTATACATCAATGTTATTGTCCGACGCTATCCGGAACACTTCCCAGTCCACGTGATCGAAGCAATCTTGAAGTGTGGAATCAGATTGGTCGGACCAGCGTTGAACAGACCTGAGCACGGGCGTTTCCTCTTTTAGTTTTTGTCTATAGGCTGGAGCAACAAAATGGAGTCATGGTCAGATTTGCCGAAAGGAGGGTGAGGGCAAGCTTTATATGCGTGGAGGTTGTTAGAGTAACAATGATCCAGAATTTTGCCAGCCCGGGTCGCACATTCGATATGCTGATAAGATTTAGGGAGCCTTGTTTTCAGATTAGCCTTGTTAACTTCTTAGCCTTGTTAACTCTGCATCCAGGAAATGAGTAGATAAAGCATGTCTGGTTGGAGGGGTGTGTGCTGGGCGAAGAACATTCAGAAATCTCTTCCAATACACATTTCCTGTAAGCATCAGAGGTGAACCAGTTGCATGCAAAGATCGAGCAAGACATTCATCAGCATTTCTCTGACTACTTTCTTCTATTGAGTCAAAAAACCTTCTGATTCCAGGAGGACCATGAGCTGTTGCTATCGATAAGGTGTCTGATTCATCATTTTCATCTTGAAGATAAGTAGAGGTACTTTTGTCAGAGGTTGCTTGTTGAGAGCGCTGAAGGACCTTTACGCACATGGCCAGATGATTTTGCATCTTTGTTGCATTCTTCACATATGATTTGGCACAGTATTTGCAAATGCAAATGTACACAGCTTTTCCTTCTACATTAGCTGCAGTGAAATGTCTCCACACATCAGATAGTGCCCATGGCATTTTCCTGTAAAGATTAGAAGAAAGGAAATGTTAAAAATAATCAAATACAATTCCATGTACAGATAAATAGTTAACCAGTTAGATTAAACAACTCCTTTGTACGATAAATGTTTAAAATGAAACATGTATGGAAACAGGTGAATTAACACTCCTTAGTTAGCAGGCTCAAGCAAACTAAAACCCACATTGTAGTCAAAAATAACTAGCAGAAATTGTTAACAAGTTAGAAATTATTTAAACTCACTTTACTGTAGGCTTCTGTTTACTAGTTAACAATAAATCATGTACAGTGAGGGAAAAAAGTATTTGATCCCATGCTGATTTTGTACATTTGCCCACTGACAAAGAAATGATCTGTCTATAATTTTAATGGTAGGTTTATTTGAACAGTGAGAGACAGAATAACAACAAAAAAATCCAGAAAAACACATGTGAAAAATGTTATAAATTTATTTGCATTTTAATGAGGGAAATAAGTATTTGACCCCCTCTCAATCAGAAAGATTTCTGGCTCCCAGGTGTCTTTTATACAGGTAACGAGCTGAGATTAGGAGCACACTCTTAAAATCCCCAGCTACAATAAATGCAGCCTCAGGATATGTGGTTTCCAGTTTGCATAGAGTCCAATGAAGATCTTTCAGGGCCGTCGAGAAGTCTGCTTTGGGGGGGGGGGGGGGGGATATACATGACTGTGATTATAATCGAAGAGAATTCTCTTGGTAGATAATGCGGTTGGCATTTGATTGTAAAGAATTCTAGGTCAGGTGAACAAAAGGACCTGAATGTTGTTATGATCACACCATGACTCGTTAATCATAAGGCATACACCCCCGCCCTTCTTCTTACCAGAGAGATGTTTGTTTCTGTCGGCGCAATGCGTGAAGAAACCAGGTGGCTGTACCGACTCTGATAATTGCCAAACATCAGTGCTCACTAACGCTCTTGTGGCTGAATGGAAGCAAGTCCCCGCAGCATTGTTCCAACATCTAGTGGAAAGCCTTCCCAGAAGAGTGGAGGCTGCTATATCATCAAACTCCATATTAATGGCCATGATTTTGGAATGAGATGTTTGACTAGTAGGTGTCCACATACTTTTAGTCATGTAGTGTATTTACAAATATCTACATGGGCACTGTACACCACATAGGTAGTGTTGCAGTTGACAAACGATTGCACTTAGTATAGTAGGTTCTAGGTCCACAAGTGTACCCTGAGAGGAAGCTTAAGGACTGGGTGTCTGAACATGCTTATGCTATAGGAACTACTAACGACAAATATCCTATGGCTAAACATTACAGACAGGTTGGCCATGGCAGCCCAAACTCTCTAGAAGCCATAGCCATTGAAGTGGTTCCCAGTTCTCGCAATCGTCTCAAACGCCTCCTACAATGTGAACTTTCTGGATCTTTAAACTAAGTGCCACTATATTGCCAGGTCTTTTTTGCTCCGTTCATTATCCTGAATGTTGTTTGGTATTTTTTAGCAGCCCACTATGGCTTCTTCAAACACTTTATTTTTCACAAATGAGCAAGGCAAGAACATAATAGTTGAAGACTCTTTACTACATGGTGGCGAGAACTCCCCACCAGATTTACACAGACTATACTATAATCTGAAAAAAAATGATGGAAAAACAAACAAAAGTTGGTTTACATACAATCACGTCGTCTGACTATTGGAGAGAGGAAATTATTCCGGGAGGGTTGCAAATTAAGAAGTTTCCATCCTTTGGACATGATAACACAGATTTTAAAGATGAATGGGAAGCAATTCTCAAGTGTTCAACTGATTTTAATCTTGTTACTGATTGACGAATCTAAACATCTGAAAGATTCCCTGAACAAAGATATCAAGGGGATCAAAGGAGAAATTGCTCATATTGATTCTGAGGAACAAAAACTCCCTTTAGAGAACAAATTGAAAGAGGACGTTGACAAATTGCATAGTTTTTTGACACGTAAGAAATTGGAAAAGTTTGATAGAGACAAGGATGAATACAAAGATGGCTCGTCTGTCTACTCTTGAACACACAACAAGACTGCGCGCGGGTCTTATAGGCCCACACAGACCCGGTTCCGCTCTGTTTTTTTTTATTTGCCAAAGCAGCGATGATGATGATTTTTCGGACTCTCAGACAAATGGCACATCTGATTTTTTTAGGCATGCCAAACCACACAATGAGAATGGCAAGAGGCGGAAGACGCGCGGTTGGAGGAAGAGGGGGACGCTTAAGGTGCCACCTGTCACGACTTCCACCGAAGTCGGTCCCTCTCCTTGTTCGGGCGGCATTCTGAGGTCGACATCACCGGCCTTCTAGCCATCGCCGATCCACTTTTCATTTTCCATTTGTTTTGTCTTTGTTTTATACACACCTGGTTTCAATTCCCCAATTACATGTTCATTATTTAACCCTCTGTTTTCCCCATGTTTTTGTGCGTTATTGTTCCAATATTTTATGTCAGTCCATATTGGTGGGCTTGGTATTGTTACTACTTTGGTTATTCTTTTGAATAAACTACGTTGTGTTGCTCATCTCTGCTGTCCTGCGCCTGACTCTTTTGCACCAACTACACCACGCATTCTGACACCACCAACCTCCTGTGTGTAAGAAGTAGCCTACCCACACTGTATCTGCAAACTGTTTGCTAGAGCGCACATGCCAAGACGACAGTGGGCACATTTGCTATTTAGTTTTTGTGACAAAAACATCAGTAGAGTTAGAAATGCGATGGAAACCCATTTACCTTGTATTTTTTATTTGACAGCAAAAGTAATTTTCATGTGCACTACTTCATCACGTACAGCCTTTTATCTGCAACAAATATGTTTGATGGAAACACATCTCAGGTGTGAAATGTGCATATTGCAGATTTTTTTATATTTGTATGAAAGTCTGTCACAAATTGGATGGAAACCTAGCTAATGTTGAAAACTTTTTCTCTTTCATCACATAACATTCAGAACCACTGCTACAAAATACTGACTTTCTACTCTCTGACCATTACTTTATACAGGAATCCGACACATCATAGGAGCTACAGTACACTAGGTAAGTATAGGGTTGTCAACAAGAAGTAATTGCTTCACATTATTTCCCGAAAGATTACTTCATTATCTTGGTCAGCAGTTACAAAGTGGGAAACGTAATCAGGTAAGTGGGACACATAATCTTCACATAATGTCTTTCACCACCATGAATGTAAGGCTCCAGAGATTGGATAACTATTGCCATGTACATTCAGATCCAGCATGACACCTGTCAAATAGGAAGCTGATGTTGGGTAGACATTCAGTCCCAAGTATGGCTATATTGTCTACTTTTACAGGATCTGAGACACATATTTATTGAACATGTAATCTCTTTAGTGTGTGTTCAATCTGTGTAAGAATAGCAATTCCCCTCTCCTCCCTCAGTCACCTCCTGGGCTATAAAGGCTATTTCTCCTCTCCTGTGTACCACATTACAAAAAAACACTGAAAACTGGGTGAGGTAAATGCTTCACAAGACCCAATCTGTATGCAAATGACCATGTTACTCTCCTGACCCAGCTGGGAGAATAAAACCTGACAACCTGAAAGCATAGCCGGCGGGAAGTAGTTTGGGGGTGGGGATGCTGCGCCGACGGGAGAGGTGGGGGTGCTGCGCTGACGGGAGAGGTGGGGGTGCTGCGCTGACGGGAGAGGTGGGGGTGCTGCGCTGACGGGGGTTGGGCGATGCTGGATTTTATTTTTGCCCCGGATGAAGATGTCTATATCGTCCGCTAATACAGGCCTAGTGCATTACTTTTGTGATTTTTTTTTTATCAGCATTTGTAACTTGAGTCTGATAATTATCTGTACAAAGCAGTTAATCTGATAATACTTGTGGAATATAAAAATACTTGCTTTATATGTTTTCTTGTTTCTTGAAATACTTTGCAAATGCAACTTATTTCTATGTGGAAACTGAAATTCATTATTTTTATTCAAATTAATTCATTTTACATTTTAGTAGACACTCTTATCCAGAGCAACTTACAGTAGTAAGTGCATACATTTTCATATTATGGCTGGTACACCAACAACATCTGTGAGTATGCATGCATGTTAGGCTCCGTTTTAAAGGGAGAAATGAGAGGCTGAAACTGTGTTTGGTGTTACCTTCGCCTGCATGGCTGTCCAGTGCTACCTTCTGTGGTAGTCAGTTTCACTGTTGTTTACAGGTCCTGTCTTAACTGGGGAGAACTGGAGAGAGATGAGAGGGGCAGAGTTCACAGGATGTAACAGTAGAAGCTGTGTGTGTGTATGCGTGGCTCCGTTTTAAGTAGTTAGGAAAGGGGAGAAATGAGAGGGACAGAGGATGCAGTATATAACAGCTGAAACTGTGTGTTGTGTTACCTTCGCCTGCATGGCTGTCCAGTGCTGCCTTCTGTGGTAGTTAGTCTCATTGTTGTTCATAGGCTCGGTCTGAACTGGGGAGGAGAAGAAAGAGGAGAGGGACAGAGTTCACAGGATGTAACAGCAGAAACTCTGTGTGTGTGTGTTATATGAGGAACAGTGACAAAGGAAATAACAAGTAACAGTTAGTAAGTACTATTCTGGGAAGTATGACCTATCATAAATCCAACTCAATGAAAGGGGTCGTACTTGGAACAGAAAAAAACGTAATCGTTGTTAAGCATCATTATTAAGCCCATATATGCGGTATTACTAATAGGCTGTCAACTCAGTCACATGGGTAATGATTATCCTACTGTATGTAATGATATACTCCCAAGTTGTGCAGTGGTCTAAAGCACTGCATCGCAGAGGCATCACTACAGACCCTGGTTCGATCTCGGGCTGTATCACAACCGGCGGTGATTGGAAGTCCCATATGGCGGCACACAATTGGCCCAGCGTCGAGGGTTTGGTCGGGGTAGGCCATCATTGTAAATAAGAATTTAACTAGGCACTGACTTGCCTAGTTAAATAAAAATATGCTATTAAACATTACAAAAAAACATTGAAAACATGACTTCCTTTTTCTTTTGATTAAATATTGATTATATTTTCACTCTATGTTGAAATAAAAAAAGCGCATCTCATTGGTCCGAACCATGCAAATGGCCTCATTGAAGTGACAGCACTATAAAGCTCAGGTGTTGTGGAGCCTTCCACACAAGGCTCCGTTCCAGATGAAAAAGTAAAAAAGCTGACCCCCCGGGAAGAGTAAGAAGCGAAGCAAAGGAGGGGTTATACTATAACTGAATAAAAGGGGCCATTTTGGGTTAAGGGAAACGTTGGCCATGTAAGCGTTTTTTTGTTGTTGTCTGAAAACACAGAATAAATGTGTATATTAACACTCAAAACACCTATACATTGACAAGAAAGTATGTAAACCTATACCTGATTTGAAGTTTATGCTCATTGTTCATCTGCTCAGATGAATTTTGGGGGTATATCTGGAAACTTGTTTTGAACAGTTTCTACAAATCCAAATTGCGTCAAGGTAAAACATTGTATGAGTTAATAAATGGGTTTTGCCACTGGAAATAACTTAGTGCTGCATTAGGATCTAAATATTTCCCTTACCAATTATCAGTTTGACTTTTCCCTCATCAAGGACCGGCTTTGCTGAAGTTCCTTTATTGGCATTTCCAATTTTTCCAGATAATCCATGGGTAGCAATCACTTCCCTCCCAAACACAGATACAGCCTGGTCTTTAACCATGTCTGTGCTGGAGGTGCCTACCGCAGGCCTGCAGCGTGGCATTACTTATGCCCAAAGGGATAATCCCCTCTGCCGATGGTCCTGGCTGTATAAATGTTAACATAATCATAACATCGTAGCACTGTCTAACGTTAGATGACAAATACACTTTTTTAATGGCTAATTAAGCACTTATCTTTGGGGCTAGTGGTTAGGCAGTGACCCGAAAGGCTGGATTGTGGGGCACAGCTTCAAGTTTTAGAAGCAAGGCTATTCATGAGATTGAAAACCATAAACACATAACCTGTTATCAATACACAGACAGAAGAGAGAGACATTCAGGTGATTCCTTAATAACAATCCAAACATGCCTGTAGCAATATTTCCCTCTCTGAAGAGACATGTTCAGGGTTGTCAGTTCCTGGTTTTGGACCTTCAACTGTTTCACCTCTTTTTTTAAGAGCCTTAATCTCTTCTTCCTTAGCCTTATTTTCCCCTTTTGTGATCTTCTCCATATGGAGAAGATCCTTTGTCCCGTCAGCAACCTAATCGGTCAAAAGTTTAATGTGAGAAAATAGTAACTCCTAGAAATTGAGAGAAAAATGTAATTATTAACTTTAAGTATCTGCACAATAATAAAAACTCTTGGGCCTACCTTTCTCATCTTCTTTGATAGATTGGTTTGGGTCCTGGCAGACTATGGAGTGCTGAGGGGAGTGTGTGGGAGCTTGGTCTGCGTTTGTCTTTTGCTTTTGGGTTTAGGTGCCTCTGTCAGGCAGTACTTACACCATTTACTGCTACTGGTGCAGGGTACCTGTTGTCTACTGAAAGACACGGTTACCTCCCATGACATTGATATGGCTGAGATGTTATTTAGAGAATTTGTTATTAGGTTTGAACAATTGTATGGGAAATGTAATGTCAGCTACAATGTCCACATACTTTCGCATGCGCCTACATCTGTCCAAAACTGGAGACCTTTGTGGGCTCAAAGAGTATTCATCTTTGAAAGCAGTAATGGGAGACTTGGTAAACTCAAGATGTACCAGGACAAATAGCGGAAATGTTCACCATCTACCAACACATCGCGAGACAACTCACTATTACATTCAGCACAGAATAAAACCAAGCTAGCAAAAGTTTTGTTGAAGACATGTTAAGGGGCTACCAACTCGCCAACAAATGTGAAAAAAAGAAGAGAGTATTTTTACTAGGGTATCCTCTTGCACAGGTCCCAACATCAAGGGAGCCTTTTCTCCTTAGAGAGTCAGACGTTACTTACAAAGAACCATGTACATTTCACCATAGAGCGATAGTCAGTGGTGATGGTCAGGTCTTTTGTTGACGTTGGCAGTGAAGTGGGCACTGCTTTTATAGACCCAGTGATGACAACAAGATGCACAGTAAAAGACCTAGAGACTGCCTCTAGGACTCTTAAAGAGATTGGCATTTCAAATGAGGTTCAATCAATCAAATGCACAGACATCCATACCACCTGTGTTTAACTGAAAGACATCCCAGGTATACAAGGGAACTACATCTGTTTACAGCCCAACAAATGGGAGGTAGACTGGGAAAGGGTTGAACCACTTTTATTCTGAATTTTCAAGGAGTACTGCAGCACCCTGAGCATCCCTACTTCCCACGACTATGCCTGAAGAAGTCATGTCCCTATTTTACTGGCTGAAGCAACACTGTGGTCATGTTTGTGCTGAGCCCAGTGGCAATTTTAGCATGTAAATCTTGGTGGGGCAAACAAATGAAAAATGGGGGGATCCATGCCAGCAAAGCCACAACACTAAACAATACATTAATTGCACTATAACGGTGACAAACGGTGGCCACAAACTGTTAGGGCCTACATAAAGCTGTCCCAACAGCAGAGCTTTCTTTTCAGCACCATGGAGTGAATCCTTACCACCGCTACACCTGGCTTTCAGCAGAGCCTTGTCCGGCAGTGAAACAGTTCATTCAGCCTCATTTACTGGTGTATGGCTGTAGGCTAGTGGAGGTGTTGGCCTACTTGTGGAAACTTTTAGTGGCAGTTTCAATTCATTGTAGATGCCACAGACGATGCATATAATGATGTAGATTCCAAAGCGTTTTCCACTTACCAAAAGTTCTGATGCTCCCTAGACCTGCCCGCACTTCATGATAGGCTATGGATGAGTGTTAGTGAGCAAGACGATACAGTGGCTTGCGAAAGTATTCACCCCCGCATTTTTCCTATGTTGTTGCCTTACAACCTGGAATTAAAATTGATTTTTGTGGGGTTTTGTATCATTTGATTTACACAACATGCCTACCACTTTGAAGATGCAAAATATTTTTTATTCTGAAACAAGAAATAAGACCAAAAAACGGAAAACTTGAGCGTGCATAACTAGTCACCCCCCTAAAGTCATTTTTTTTATATATTTTTTTATTTCACCTTTATTTAACCAGGTAGGCTGGTTGAGAACAAGTTCTCATTTACAACTGCGACCTGGCCAAGATAAAGCAAAGCAGTGCGACACAAACAACAACACAGAGTTACACATGGAATAAACAAGCGTACAGTCAATAACACAATAGAGAAAAAAGTCTATACACAGTGTGTGCAAATGGCGTGGGGAGGTAGGCAATAAATAGGCTATAGTAGCGAGGTAAATTACAATTTAGCAGATGATGATGTGCAAGTAGAGATACTGGTGTGCAAAAGAAAGGAAAAGTAAATAAAAACAATATGGGGATGAGGTAGTTAGATTGGGTGGGTGGGCTATTTACAGCTGCTGCGATCGGTTAGCTGCTCAGATAACTGGTGTTTAAAGTTAGTGAGGGAGATATAAGTGTCCAGCTTCAGCGATTTTTGCAATTCGTTCCAGTCACTGGCAGCAGAGAACTGGAAGGAAAGGCGGCCAAAGGTGGTGTTGGCTTTGGGGGTGACCAGTGAGATATACCTGCTGGAGCGCGTGCTACGGGTGGGTGTTGTTATCGTGACCAGTGAGCTGAGATAAGGCGGAGATTTACCTAGCATAGACTTATAGATGACCTGGAGCCAGTGGGTCTGGCGATGGATATGTAGCGAGTGCCAGCCGACTAGAGCATACAGGTCGCAGTGGTGGGTGGTATAAGTGGCTTTGGTAATGAAACGGATGGCACTGTGATAGACTGCATCCAGTTTGCTGAGTAGAGTATTGGAGGCTATTTTGTAGATGACATCGCCGAAGTCGAGGATCGGTAGGATAGTCAGTTTTACTAGGGTAAGTTTGGCGGCGTGAGTGAAGGAGGCTTTGTTGCGAAATAGAAAGCCGATTCTAGATTTGATTTTGGATTGGAGATGTTTAATATGAGTCTGGAAGGAGAGTTTACTGTCTAGCCAGACACCTAGGTATTTGTAGTTGTCCACATATTCTAGGTCAGAACCGTCCATGGTAGTGATGCTAGTCGGGCGGGCGGGTGCGGGCAGCGA